>CABHPQ010167967.1:43974-65969 GCA_902168405.1 Peromyscus aztecus | reverse complement strand
GAAAAGACAACCATTTCAAAGGTGGCCGCCGGTGGGGCAGGCACGATGGCTCAACAGATAAAGGCACTTGCCATATAAGCTCGAGGGCCTGAAGTAACTATCTCAAGTCTATGGAAAGGTGAGAACCAACTCCGTAAAGTTGACTTCCGCTGGTCTGGTATGGCCTGTGCACACCCATACACGGGTATACGTAAAATGATAATAAAGTATGGGCGGGGAGATGGCTTCCTCAGTTAAGAGCTCTGCCTTCTCTTCAAGAGGAACCAAGTTTGATTCCCAGAATCAACAGGGTCCCTCACAGCTGTCTGTAGCTCCAGTTCTGGGGATCTGACACCCTCTTCTGGCCACCAAGGGCACTGCATCCACATGGCATACAAATATGCGGGCAAAACACCCCTACACATAAAAATAAAACTCTTGAAAACTTTCTTAAAGTTATAAAAAATAAAGCTTGATTAGTATTTGGGACTGAAAAATTAAAGTTTAGAAAGCTTCTCTGTGTCTGGAAGACTGGAGGAGTAGCTCAGAATAAAAGAGAAGAATCCAGCCGGGAGGACTGGGATCAGGGAAAAGGAGACAGAGATGACTGGAGCTCAAACCATCGGAACTTGTTGATGGGTTGGAAAGAGGAGGCTGGTGGTAACACCCTAATTCGTGGATGTGGAGCGTTGTGACAATGACCTGTTTGTTGACAGGAGCGCTCTCCTGCGAAGCCCTGGAATTCCTCATCTGCAGTCACCCATCCTCTGCTCTGTGCTCCTGATGAATGTTCCTGCCAGTTACAAGAACTAAAATTATGCAGCTAAATCTTGTAACGAAAGGCCTTTTCGTGGAATGAGGTTGATTTTGAGCTGGGTATTTTTAGCTGGTTTGGACTCCTGTAGTTTGAGCAGAGGCAAGAGGATCACTCAAGTTTGAAGCGAGTTCATCTACTAAGTGAGTTCCTGGCCAGCCAGGGCTACACAGTAAGACTGTGTCTCAAAAAGCCAAACAAGATGAACAAACACAACCTCTTTTTTAAGAGTCAGTTGATTATCGCCATCTTTCATCTGATAGGGGAAACAGCTGATTATCGCCATCTTTCATCTGATAGTGGAAACAGTATGGTTTGAGACACCAGGATCAGTTCCACCATTGTGCATGTGCACTTCCGGTTTTTCCTACACCATTTGAAGAGGCTGTTTTCACCAATCTGTATTTTTGGCCTCTGTCAAAAATCAAGTGGCTATAGTTGCTTGGTTATATGTGGGTCCTCTATTCTGTTTGATTGGTCTTGTGTTTTTGTGCCTATATATTGCATTTCTGTTACTAGGGCCCTGTTATGTAAGTTGAAATCAGGTATAGTGATACCTCCAGCAATGATTCCTTTTGCTCAGAATTGCTTTGGCTAGTTTAGGTCTTTTGTGCTTCCACATGAATTTTTAGGGTTTTTTTTTCTATTTCTCTTGTTTGTTTGTTTTGTTTGTTTGTGTTTTTGAAACAGGGTTTCTCTGTGTAGCTCTGGCTGTCCTGGAATTCTCTTGATCTGTAGACCAGGCTGGCCTTGAACTCAGAGATCTGCCTGCCTCTGATTCCCCAGTGCGAGTGTCACCATGCCTGGCTTTTTTTTTTTTTTTCTATGATGAATGGCATTGGAATTTTTATGAAGATTTTTTGTTTGTTTTTGTTTTTGTTTTTCGAGACAAGAGTTTCTCTGTGTTAACAGTCCTGGCTGTCCTGGAACTTGCTTTGTAGACCAGGCTGGCCTTGAACTCCCAAAGATCCACCTGCCTCTGCCTCCCAAGTGCTGGGATTAAAGCACTCCTGGTGTGTCACCACCGCCCGGCTTTTATGAAGATTGTATGGAAGCTACAGGTTGCTTTTAGTAAGAGTCATTTTCACAAAATTAATTCTTCTGATTCATGAGCATGGGAAGTTTTTCATTTACTAGTGTCTTCTTTAATTCTTCCTTTAGTGTTTGGAAATTTTCACTGTAAAGGTCTTTCACTTCTGGCCTCCACACACACATGGTTGAGTATACACACTCAGAAACACACACACAGGTCAAGAATAGTGACTACAGCTGGGCGGTGGTGGCACACGCCTTTAACCCCAGCACTGGGGAGGTAGAGGTAGAAGGATCTCTATGAGTTTGAGGCCAGCCTGGTCTACAGAGTGAGTTCCAGGACAGCCAGTACTGTTACCCAGAGAAACCCTGTCTCGAAAAACAACAACAAAAATCCCCCATGGGCCTACAAGTCAGCTCAGGGGATAAAGGCATTTGCTATCAAACCTGACAACCTGAGTTCGATCCCCAGCACCTACACTGTAGGAAGGAACCAACTCCTCCAAGTTGTCCTCTGTTCTCCCCACATATGTGGAGGTACACACCCCCACCCATCATATACACACTAATAAATAAGTAAGTAAATAAATGAGAGAATATATCCCCCCACTTTATTTTCAAAAGTGAAAAGGGGTTAAAGCAGCTGCCTCTGGAGAGCATGGCAGACACTCCATGCCTTTTAGACACCTACCAGTTCTGCCTGCTCTCCAGATTGACTTGTCCGTTACTTTTGGAGGTGACATCGCCACCCAGGAAGATCAGAGTTCGGATCATTCCGCTGGGACAGTCTCCAGCTGCCAAGCATGCTTGCTGGGACGTTAGCTAATGCTGCCTGTCATCTGTATTGCTCAGTGTGTTGCGTGCAGCCTTCCAAGGCTGATGTGTTGGTTAGTTTTGTCAACCTGGCACAATTTGGATCACCTGGGAAGAAAGCGTCACTTGGGGAATTGTCTAGATCAGGATTGTGTTGGCCTAAGGGCGGATCTGTGGAGAACTGTCTTCACTGGTAATTGATATAGAAGGATCTATCATGAATGTGGACAGAACCATTTCCTGGGCTGGGCCCTGAGCCGAGTGTGATAAAGGAAGCTGATTGAGAAGGCAGGCAGCGGCAGTGTCTCCCTCTGCTCCTGACTGTGGACCTGGTGCTTTAGGTTCCCGCCTCCTGCTTCAGTTTGCCAGAAATAATGGACTGTATCCTGGAATTGTGAGCCACAGAAGCCCTTTCGGCTCCTAAGCTGCTTCCGAGAAGGGTGTTTGTGTTTATCACAGCAGCAGAAGTGAAGCTGTGCTAAGCATCCTCAAGAGTCCCCAGAGGAGGGGAGCTAAAGGGAGGAGATGGGAAAAGGCTGGCTCCATGGAGACTCACTCTTTACTTCATCCTGCGCCCACTGCTTCAAGAGGGGACCCTCTTCCTAGAACCCTAACAATTACTTAGGGGTTCTTCTAGCTACTTCTCCAATCCCCACGACTCAGCGACTTCTTCTCTGTGTTCTTTGCTTTCCAGAAAATAATCCACCCCTGTTATTCTGAGCACAGACTGACGTTAAGGAAAAGGAAATTCTTCATTGTGTGCTCTCAAAATGTACCACACAAGATGCTAAGGGAGAAGAGCCAGGGCAGGGGTGGGGATGGGATGGCTCCTGTCACAGAAGAGGGAACCTTCCCAGGCAGTCCAGAGTATTTTTCTTTTACATCATAGAAAAGGCAACAAAGGATACTACAAGCTAACAGAAGGACACTCTGCCAGCACAAGTGCCCCATGATTCCCTATGCACACACCAGTGTGGGAAGAGAACGGCTGTACAGATGTGCACATAGCAAGCATGCCTTTAATTTGAAGACTCGAGTTGTGCCGCGGACTGGGTCTCAGTCGGGTCACCAGACCGAGGGAGAACGGGGTGAAGGTACTCAGGATAAGTGGGATTCGGCGAGTGACAGACAGACACAGACCCCAGAGTATGCTGTGAAACTGCTGCAATTTTACTCAGACCAAGCAGTGAATTTTATACAGTGATTTGAGGAAGCATGGCAATCGGCCAGCAGGGTGTTAGACATAGAATTAACAATATAGTCACACAATTTTCTCAGAATGATTAACAGATCTCATGAGTACATACTCTATTTCTTCTTTTGTGGTTCCTCATCCAAACAGAAAACATTACAGCCCTAGCTGAAGTTTTTCTTCTACATAATCATTGAATCTCTGTTCCGTATCAAAATTAAACCCTTCCCACCATCGTTCTAACCATGGTTTCATTTGTGTGAAAATATTTAACCTTTGCCTGTGGGTGAGAAGGCACCGGGGGGTTGGGACCTAGCTATTCTTTCCATGAACTGTAACTTATGCCATTGTGTTTTCATACTATTATGATTCATCCACCGGTTCCCATGTTTATCGTAAGCTCCCGTAAAGGGCAATGGCTCCAAAAAATTATTATATCTAGAATTAAAGTTAGGGGGTTGCCACCACCGACCCTTGATGAGAAACTCTATTTGTCCCTGGATAATTCTTGTAGGAATGGCTAATTTCTGTAACTGCTTCCTTGCAGCTGCTGTTGGCTGCGCGTGTGTGGATTGCTTATGAGTTCCTGGACTTTTACTTTCATTCACTCTTTGCTAGAATCTTCATCCCTCTGAGTCATAAGTTCTTTTTGCTCTAAATCATTCATAAATTCCCCCAAACTTCTAGGACCCCCTTTAACTGTTTGCCTAAAAGCTTGAATCATAGGTGGGGGTATTGAGGCCACTTCTCTTTATGGGGCACATCATAAAGCAACATTGAGAGCTAACCTCCTGAAATCAATACACAAGGAAACAGCAATAATCACAGCTGCAAAGAGAAAAAGGCAGAGTGCCAGCCAGCCTCTGCAAGCAGATTTTGCGTGGTTCCGTGTAGCCTGGCACCATGATTCGGGCTGATTGGGAAGGGGTCGCCGGGGGCATAGACCCGAGGGCCGTGAACCCCCCTTTCCCACGTGACCACCTCATCCAAGGCATTTGTCACTCAGGCGACACCATCGTGGGTGTGGCAGAGTTGCTTCCCTAAGGTCCCTTATATACCTACCTGGTTACTTCCCCTATTGATAATTTGTAACTACCTGCACCTTAGTAATACTGTGAAGAGAAGAAATATGACATCACCAAGATAGTTCAGGGACATTTGGTGCAGGCGTAGAGGCTTGTGGTAAGGCTGAAAATGTTTCAGGACACTAAAGCAGAGCAGGCAGGGCTGGGTTTGCAGACACATTTGGGAAAGTTTGGCCTGGGACAGACTAAGAATTGAAGGCAAATCCCTGACTCAGCTCATGTCCTCTACCATTTTCTATCCGCCTCAGCCCCACCCCCACCCTCAGCCCAGGTCCCTTGTCCTTGACCCAGGAATGTAAAACTGCTGTGCTTTTCCCACTACATCCCCTCCCTGGCTCTCTCTCTGTGCAGTAACACCCCTGGGTCCCAGGTCTGGCACCCCTTTGTAAGGTCCCTGCTCTGTACAGGGAGGGTGCCACTTTCACCATTATTTTTTAGACGGAGGCCCCCGTGGAGTGGTCACCAGTATGCTTGACAGAACAGCCACGCAGAGTTTAGAGAAACACCTTCCACACAAGTAGCAACGACACCATCCCCGTTCACACCAACATCTCCCTCATTCCGCCTGTACCCTGGAAGTGGGGAGTCCTGAACCAGCACTGCAGTGGTGAGGTACACCGCTCAGCAAGGGAATGCAGATCAAAACCACAACACCCATCAAGACTGCTAGGACCCTGCGTCTTGCATCATCAGTGTGTGCTGCTGACTATGTATGCGCCTTAAAAAGCCAGACGCAGACCCCATCCTCTGTCTCTCTGCTCTCTGCTCTGCTCCCCCCCACCACCACCACAATCTTTCTCTCTCTCCAGGCCTGGTTCCCCTCTCCCCACCTTTTTCATTCCTAATAAAGCTCTGAAAATTAACGCTGGGTTCTGTCGTGACCATGACCTAACCAGCGCCGCCACCAGTGCCATTTATCATCCTTTCATTGGTGCTGTGACTCGGATAGGAAATTCCGCTCACTCAGCGTCTGGGGCTGAGCGTTGCCAGAAACCTATACCAAGGACCTGCGACTGCCCGATCCGCTTTTTCATTTGCCCAGCTGCTGGACCCACACAACACACCCGCCAACCAGATTGGTGAGTTTTCCCCCTTTCCAACCTCTGCCATTTCCTGTGGCTGCAGCCTGAGCTATATTCCTCGTGCCAGACCCCCAGGGGGTCCTCAGCTATGTACCATGCCACATTCAATCTTGACAAAGTATTGGATGTTGTCTGGGCCCCTGGGGGTCCTCTGGTATGTACGCCCCAGCCCTTACCCTTATCATGATGACGGTTTGGGTAATTTGTGCTGTTAATGCTGGTCCACAGACTGCCTATTCTCAAGGACGCTTGAAATAGGAACCTGGGATCCCATTTGTTATTTTAATTTTTTATTTTTCTCTCTCGGCACTGCAGCCATGGGACACGGGGCGGATACCAGTAAATTTGGCTGTTTCAACCCCGACATTTCATGGGAATTATCTAACTTCTGCCAGCAAACAGGCAAATGAAAAGAGTTACCTTATCCCCACACTTTTACCTAAGCTCTAAAGCGCTAAAGCCCCTCCCTTTCTGACTCTCTTTCTTTCTCCTGACCATGTGCATTCCTAAACCTAAGGAATCTCTGACTCCAAAGAACCTTATCTTTTCTGTTCTCCACTCTGTGCTCTGCTTTCTGCTCTCCAGTATTGAGCAGGCTCTTCAGTATCAGGCTCTCAGCTTAACTCCTCCCACTCATTCTCAAGCTGCTCCGAGAAGCACAGATGTGTCTAAAAGCAGGTTAGGATCTGTGCAAATAAGTTTACAGTGATCAGGATGACTCTTTAGTCAGAGATCAATTTATAGCCTGCCTCCTGGTAGGTCTTCCTAAAGCTGTCCCCAAGCCAGCAGACATCAAAAAAAAAAAAAAAATCAAGACACGGAGTAAAATTCATCTCTTATCCCCCAGACCTCCCTGACATAGGGCTAAAACTTAAGTATCTGGAGAGCAAGGCTCCTGACCCCACAGAAGAAGTTTCAGCTGTGACATTTAAGGTGTACCAGGGGAGAGATGAAAAAAGCCCGAGAACAGAATTGCCAAGTGTTGTCACACACTGGCTCCCGAAAGCCGCTGGGTCCCTGTTATAAGTGTGTGGGGGGGGGGTTGGGGGGGAGAGGCCACGTGGGCTAGTGCATGCCCTGCCAGGCCATCAGTTGAGCCTTGTTCAAAGTGCCGCCTAGAAAGACAATGAGTCAGCTGGCTGCACCCAGGCACCAAGGGGCAGGGGGACAGAAACAGACCTCCAGCAGACCTCTAGGCTTGGCCACAGGCCTGCTCGCAGGGAACCCAGAATGCAGCATGGAAGTGATCCATTTCTTTCTTTCTGGACGCCAGAGCCACTAACCCAGTCCTGGGAGTTTTGGGGTCTCACTTCTTGTTTTATAATAAGCAAAAAGTCTGGAATGTTAGAATCCTGCCCTCACTCCTGCACATATGCAGTTCAGGGTCTTGAGTCTTGCATCATCAGTGTGTGCTGGCGACTATGTATGTGCCTTAAAAAGCCGGGCGCAGACCCCATCCTCTCTCTCTGCTCTCTGCTCTGCTCTCTCTCCCCCCACATTCTTTCTCTCTCTCCAGGCCTGGCTCCCCCCCCCGCCCCCACCTTTTCCTCCTAATAAAGCTCTGAAAACTAACACTGGGCTCTGTCATGACCATGACCTTTCCACGCAGTAACCAGTGCCACAACCAGCACCATTTATCCTTTCAAAGATGGCAACTACTTCAAGACACAAAAGCTGGGGTGGCCGTGCACACCTACAACCCCAGCAAAAGCAGGAAGACTGTGTGCTTGACAGCAACCGGGCCACGCTTCAAAAAGAGAAAAGAAAGGCCCACAAATAACAAGCATTGGTGAGGATGAAGAGAAGTTGGTACTCAAGTATGCTGTTGGTAGAAAGGTAAAGGCTGTAGATATTGTATAAAGAATTTGGCAGTTCTTCAGAAAGCCAAAAACAAGCTGGGTGTGGTGGCTTCTACCTAAAAATCCCAGAATTCAGGAAATGGAGGAAAGAAGATTGCTGCAAATTCAAGGCCAGCCTGGTCTACATAGCAAGAAAAAGTCTCAAAAAAAATTAAAAATAAGACTGCCATCTATCTCAGTAATTTCATTTCTAGTTTTAGTATTCTGAATCACCCCTTGGGGACCCACCCAGTATCTGGACATCATCTTTTTTTTTCAATATTGTATTTATTATGTATACAGTGTTCTGTGTGTATGCTTGCACACTAGAAGAGGGCACCAGATCTCATTATAGATGGTTGTGAGCCACCATGTGGTTGCTGGGAATTGAACTCAGCACCTCTGGAAGAAGAGCCAGCGCTCTTAACCTCTGAGCCATCTCTCCAGGCCCCTGGATGTCATCTTATGTAAAGTCCCATTTAAGAAAAAACTCTTCTGCTAGGTGGCAATGGTGGAGCACACCTATAATTCCAGCACTTGGGAGGCAGAGCCAGGTGGATCTCTGTGAGTTTGAGGCCATCCTGGTCTACAGAGCAAGATCCAGGACAGACACCAAAACTACACAGAGAAACCCTGTCTCAAAAAAGAAAAAACTCCTCCCCCTTTGCCCCCCCACCCCGCCTCACCAAAGGTAGCCTGCCACCTCTCTCTCTCTCTCTCTCTCTCTCCTCTCCCTTTAATAATAAAACTTTCCATATGGATGTCATGTCTGCTGAGTGAGTGACTTTTCACAGCGCCACACCACAGGGCACCTTGGTTCAAACCCGTCAAAGCTTTTCACAACATTTCAAACACTAGTTATATACCCAAAAGACCTAAGGGGCTGGAGAGATGGTTCAGCAGTTAAGAGTTAAGACTGTTCTTCGAGAGAACCTGAGTTCAATTCCCAGCACCCACATGGAGGCTCAATCTCAGGATCAGACATCTTCTTCTAACCTCTGGGACATTGCATACATGTGGTGCACGGACCTACAAGGAGGCCATACCAAACACAGTCAAAATGCCCCTACACATAAAATAAATTAATTAATAATTTAGGCTGAGCAGGCCAGTGTACATCTTTAATCTCAGCACTCGGGAGGCAGAGGCAGGACAATCTCTGTGAGTTTGAAGCCAGCCTGGTCTACATAGCAAAAACCAGGACAGCCAAGACTACATAGAGACCCTGTCTCAAAATGCTCATCAGAGAGATAGTGAACATGGATGTTCATAGCAGAATTATTCAAAAGAGTTAAACATGGCAGCAAGTGAGCTTGGAAGCAAATATCTGTAATCCTATCACTTGAATTTGGAGCTAGCCTGGGCTAAAGAGTATGCCTCTCTGGGGGGGGGAATGCAAGCAACTCAGCAGGTAACAGACAGGTAACTAGACAGACAAATTGTGGGTGTATGTCTACCTCTCCATACAATATGTATGCACACGTATGAAAAGGAAGATAATTGGGATACATGTTCCACCATAAACAGCCTTAAGGACATTATGCAGAGTGAAATAAGGTAGCACAAAAGATGGAAAGTGTATGATTCCCTCATATGAGGTACTTAGAATAGTCAAAAATCACAGAGGTGGTTGTCCAGGACTCAGGAGGAAGAATAGGGAATTATTGTTTAACAGGTTAGAGTTTCAGTTTGGCAAGTATAGTGTTCTAGCAATGGGTGGTGGTGGTAGTTAACAATAAATGAGTGGGGTTTTTTGGTTTTTGTTTTTTCTTTCCCCAGACAGTGTTTCTCTATGTAGCCCTGGCTGTCCTGGAACTCAATCCATAGACCAGGCTAGCCTTGAACTCACAGAGATCCACCTACCTCTGACTCCCAAGTGCTGGGATTATAGGCATGTACCATCACCGCCAGGCAAGATGAGTGTTCATAATGCTACTGAATTATAAGCTAAAAATGGTTAGAATATCAAGTTTTATATTAGAAAATTTATTTTTCAAGTTGGAGCTTAATTTTCCAGGGTGAGGAGACATGGCTAAACAGTGCCATGAAATCAGAGAAGGTCAAGCCATTCCTTTTGAGACACTACACGAGGAACTTTCCCATGGGCCGTCCAACCGGGTTTTCACCTGTTTCCAATTCATCTAGATTATCTTATCTGCATTTTCCAGTGGCTTATGATTCCAAAAGTAACTGCTTAGTGGAATATTCCTGAGTGTGAGTTTGGAGAAATTGTGGGATTATGTAGTGGAAAAATTAGTAGAGTCATTCTTTCTAGGGTAAACATTAGAATGAAATAGTTGTTTTTTAGAAGTACTTAGACCTTGAAGAAATAATTGTGGAAAACAGTGATTGCTTTCTGTTGCATGATTCCTAATTGGTCTTATAATAAAAACCCAGAGCCAGATATTTGGATAAATGCTGAAAGATCAGAGGAAACAAGCCACAGTCACTTCTCACCTCACCAGCTCCTCAGCCGAAAGGGAAGATCCTGTCTCCATGAATCCTCAGACTGAATGCCCCTGAGTCCTCAGCTGGAAAGGGGGCTGAGTTCCTGTCTCCTCCCTGCTTATATGCCTTTCTCTGCCCAGTCATATCACTTCCTGTCTCAAACTCCTAGTGCTGGGATTAATGGCGTGTGTGCTTCCCAAATACTGGGAGCAAAGCCGTGAGATCTCAAGTGCTGTGATTAAGGTGTGTGCCACCACTGCCTGGCTCCGATTCTCTTTTAAACTGGATTAATCTCATGTATCCAGGGTGGCTTTGGACTCGCAGAGATCCAGACATATCTCTGCCTCCCAAGTGCTAGGATTAAAGATATGTGCTACCACTGCCTGGCCTCTGTGTTTAATCTAGTGGCTGGCTCTGTCCTCTGATCTTCAGGCAAATTTTATTTGTTAGAATACAAACAAAATATCACCACATTTTCTCTTTTTTGTCTAAAATAATAAAAGAAGATTATAACTAATGTAAGAAAAACTATATACAATATATATAGACAAGAATTACATTAATGATGTCTAGTCTATTTGCATTTGACAAATTCAGAGAAAATACTCCATTATCTATTCTATCTTGGTGAGTCCAAAATGTTGTACCTAATTCACTTTCTTTCCTAATTTGCATTACCAAAACTATCTCTCTTTTTTTTTAATTTGGTTTATTGAGACAAGGTTTCTCTGTGTAACAGTCTTGGCTATCCTGGAACTCACTTTGTAGACCAGGCTGGCCTCAAACTCACAGAGCTCCACCTGCCTCTGCCGCTTGAGTGCTGGGATTAAAGGTGTGTGCCACCACTGCCCAGCTGGGCATTGTGTTCTTAAATTTACTTCCTGCTGTCTGGGGGTGAAGGCATCTTTAGGGGATCCTGAAAAGAAAATTTGGGGTTAATTGTCAAGTCCTGGGAGAGATAGCTGTATCATTTGTTGTCTAGTTTCTACATAATGGGAAAGTGCAGGGCTTGTCTCAAGTCCTGGCTAGAGTAGTCTATAAGACTGGAATCATCTTAGCTAGCCACCTCAAAATTGTCCTGAGCAGTTTGTAGTCCAAAGCCGATCTTTGGGTGGCATTTGTCTTATCATAGTCCATGTGGAATCATCATTTTGGGATCCCATCATCTCTTTGGAGACTTCAGAGATCCCATTAAGTCAGATTATTTCTTTTCTTGGTCATTTTTTCTAGATAGTTCTCCCTTCTTCTTTGGATTTATATTTGTCCAAAGGTCTTTAAATTACTCAAGATGGTTGTTTTCATTATCCTGAAAAGACAAAACAAAACTGTAGCTGGAGAGCTTCTCTCTAGGTCCCACCAAGCCCCCACAGTCCCACAACCCACGTATAAAATAAACACACAGAAGCTTATATTATTTAAACTGTTTGGCCTAATGGCTCAGGCTTCTTGCTAACTGTTCTTACATCTTAAATTAATCCATATCTATAAATCTATACCTTGCCACGTGGCTCATGGCTTACCGGCATCTTCACATGCTGCTTGTCCTGGTGGCTCCTGGCAGTGTCTCTCCCTCCGCCTTCCTGTTCCCTCAATTTTCCTCTCTGTTAGTCCCACCTATACTTCCTGTATGGCTACTGGCCAATCAGTGTTTTATTTATACAGAGTGATATCCACAGCACAAAACCCATCCCCTACCCTAACTTTGAGGAGGTTCCAAATGTAATCTTTATCAATTTTGACTTACGGTTTCTCCTGAATTTTTGTTTTATTTTCTATAGCTGTTCTATCATCCAGAGCAGTATGGTTTCTTACAATAGGCATTAGGTTCTTTAATTGCTCTAGGAAGGAGTTTCCTCCATGATGACAAGAAAGGACTGAACCGAATTTGTCATGGGGGCCTGCAAGAGACCCCTCAGGGAATTCCCTGATGGCAAAGGATTACCTTGTCTGTCCCTTGTTGATCTACATGCATTAGTCTAATGTCTACCTTTGCTACACCTTCTGCATAATCCATAAGGGGGGGATTCTGTTTGGGATTATTCTTAGAAAAAAATTATTGTTTCTAGGAATGCCCTGTCTACAATCCCTTTTAGGTGACCTTATTTACTGAAATTGAATTTTTTGACATTTTGATTTTTCAAGCCTCTGGAAATCACCTTTCCTATCTAAGCATCATCATGGTCATGAGATTCAATATTGATTGTATCCTGAATCCATTCCTCCAAGGGTGCTGATCTTGCCTTTAACAGCCTAATTACCCTTTTGCATTGTGCACTAGCATTTTCAAAAGCCAGAGATTCAATTATTATCTGTCTAGCTTCTGAATTTGGTATCATTCTATTTACTTCTGAAGTCAATCTTTATAAGAAATCAGTGAAGGTTTCTTTGGGGCCCTGAATAACTTTTATAAATGACTCAATTTTCTTTCCTACTTCTTCAATTCTGTCCCAAGAATTCAAGGCTGCTGTGCAGCATAAAACCAGGGTGTGGTCATCATATAAAGATTGTCTTTGTACATTAACATAATTGCCTTCTTCAAGAAGTTGATCTTGGCAAATTTCAATACCTCTAACCCTACTTCATTGTTCAACAGTCTTAGCCTCATCCTTCCACCAGGTCCTCCACTGTAATTGGAGACCAGCCTCCAAGACGGCTGTAACAAAGTCTCTCCAGTCATAAGGGGTAATTCTATTACAAGTTGCCCACAAGTTTAACATCTGCTTCACAAAAGGTGAGTGCATGCCATATGAGAATATCACTTTCTTGACTCTCTCCAAAATTAACATTTGCACAAGAGTCCATTCAGGTCATACACAGTCTAGGGGGATATGTATCATTTGACAGTTCCTGTAAGGTTACTGGATAAATTAAGGTTAGCTCTTTGAAAGCCTTAAGCTATTTTTCTGAGACCTTATAATGCATTATAATAAATTCCTGTGTCTGGGTCTGAATATCTCTATGATCTGTTTTTAAATTTTTTTCTAAAATTTTTATCTTGGCACTCATATTGACCAACTTTTAAATGATAAAACAGAAATGATCAAACAAATATATTTATAATTGACATTACATAAATCCCATCTACATTAATTATCCTCTCATTAATTGTTCCATTTTCAAGCCATCTAGTGTATTATCAAATAGAGACCTAATTCCCTCCATTGTAAAAATGTTTCCCATTTTTTAATGTGGGAAAAAAACTATCTCTCTGTCTTTTTATTTTTCACTAATTCCTCCCTTTAAGAAATTCCAACTGACTCACCAAATCTGCTGACAGTGATGATTCAGATGATGATTGGGCAGCTGCCTGAGGAGGGGGTCCAGGGAAAGCCACAACCCACCAGGAGAGGGAAGAAGCCAAAGAGCCAGTTGTCTGGGGTGGTACACATGTGAAAACACCTAACTCCTGTGGCTTTTGGAGCCCGAAAGCCTGTGGAGTTTGCTGCAGAGAGGCTGCAACAGAAACTTAAAGGGAAATGTAGTGATTGTTTTTTTTGTACTCTAACAAATAAAATTTTCCTGAAGATCAGAGGACAGAGCCAGCCACTAGATTAAACATAGAGGCCAGGCAGTGGTAGCACACACCTTTAATCCTAGCACTCAGGAGGCAGAGATCTCTGTGAGTTCAAGGCCACCCTGGACTATATGAGACTGATTCAGTTCAGGAGAGAAACAGAGCCAGGCAGTGGTGGCACACACCTTTAATTCCAGCACTTGAGATCTCATGGCTTTGCTCGAGTATTTGGGAAGCACACACGCCATTAATCCCAGCACTAGGAAGGTTGAAACAGGAAGTGACGTAGCTGGGAGGAGAAAGGCATGTAAGGTGTGAGGAGACAGGAAGTAGAAGCTTTCGGCTGAGGACTCAGAGACATGCAGTCTGAGGATTTGTGGAGACAGGATCTCACCTCCCTTTCAGCCTGAGGATTTGGTAGTGGTAAGAAGTTTCTCTAGTGACTTGTTCCTTTGTCTGTCTGATCTTTCAGCATTTACCCCAGTATCTGGCTCAGGGTTTTTATTCTAAGACTAATTAGGATTCATGCAACATCTGGCATCCAACTTTTGTGGCATGAATTCATGAAAATGCCGCTTGCCTATGACTCTGTAGCCACAGGCCAGAGGTACATGTGGCCGGAGTCTCCACCCAGCTTGGGCCAGAGTCCCTACCTCCCCAGCTCCTCAGCTGAAAGGGTAAGATCTTGTCTCCACAAATCCTCAGCCTTTCTCTGCCCAGCCATATCACTTCCTGTCTCAACCTTCCTAGTTCTGGGATTAAAGGTGTGTGACTCCCAAGTACTGGGATTAAAGGTGTGTGTCACCACTGCCTGGCTCTGTTTCTCTTTTAGATTGGATTAATCTCATGTGTCCCAGGGTGGCTTTGAACTCACAGAGATCCAGACAGATCTCTGCCTCCTAAGTGCTAGGATTAAAGGTGAGTGCTACTACTGCTGTGGGGGTCCCTGAACCTGAGTCCCTTTTCAGTGCACCATCTGTGGGAGGTCAGCTCCCACCTTTTAAAGGGTTTCTATGAGGAGGAGAGAGAAATGAGAAACTTCTAAATAGAAAGTTAGTGGCAAGGAGACAGACAGAAACACAGGATAGCTTCGGGAGGACCTGGATCAAAATCTACCAGCCCCTCTGTCTCTTCAAAAGGACTTTTCATAACAATGCTGGGGGTGGGGCAAAAGACCTCCCCCTTGCTAGATCAAAGCATACCACACAGCTAAGTGCAGACCCTTTCAAACACCTAGTAACCATGCCTGTGGTCCAACCATTCCCCCATGCAGCCCAGCTGGGTAAAGCAAGCCCAGATCTCACTAGCAAACCTCTGTGGGCCTTCACAGCTCCCCCTTCTTAATATATTAAAGGGCCCCTCATGCCCCTCAGATAGACTGTGTCTGCCTTAGGCCGTCTCCTTCTGCTGGACAAGCCTTACCCATATTTGAGATACACTTTCCGTCAAGTGTACTCTGTATTAGGTTGGAAGCTAGCAAGAACATTGCCCATTCCTGACTACCAGCCTCTGGCAGGTGGAAGTACAGAGCTTAACTCAACTCTGACTCAGGTCCCTACTAAGAGCTTGCAAGTAGTTGGAACAACCACAGCAATCCCTAGGGCTGCCACACCCACCAGTAAAGGAATAGAGGATAATAAAGATGGAATGTCCTTTTTGAATGGGTCTAAGATGTCTATAATAGCCTTAACTGTGCCAAGATCTTTTTTAAATCAATGAACTCTTGATGCAAATGCATCAAATAAATCAATAAACTGATGTAACTGCATCAAACTTAAAGAATCCCTTAGCTTCAACAAACCATGGTTCATTAATATCAACAGATTACTATACTGTTTATTACTATACATATTTACAACTAGTATGAATATTACTACACATATTTACAACTAGTATGAATATTACTACACATATTTACAATTCTTACATTCAAAAGCAAACTCTCTATAGGACTACTTTACAAATTTTAGCAAATATCTAAAAGAGATCTCTTAACAGAACTATTTACATTTTCTTCCAACAAGACAGACAGTACATGAATCATGAGTCACCATACTTAAAATTGTAGGTGAACTCAGAATTGTTTCACTGCTGAAGTTTGCAAAAACTCAGAAAAACTAGTTCTAATAATAGTCTTAAAGTTCTCCTGAAAGTTTGAAACCAGAGCCTAATTCGTCAGCAGCCCTAGAGTCTTTGTATCCAGCCCCCTCGACCCCAGGATTTGGTAAGTGCTGCTGCTGCAGGGTTGGAAACCTCGGGACGATGCTGCTCCCCCTGAGCCACCTTCCCACAGGCCCTGCCAGACATTCCGGAACTGGCAGAAATGTGCCCAGAGGCGGATGGCCACTGGACAGGGGGTGGTCCCTTTACTCAAATTCATTGCAGTTCCCCTGAATGTAACAATTCAAACGTTGCTGAAACTCTACTCCCAGTGACAGCAGCACTTTCAGTAGCTTTCCCTAGGGTGAAGGTGGAATTACTGTAAAGCTGCCTTTCTGCTCAGCTAATAAGACTCAGGAACTGCCTCTTAAAGGGGCCATTGATTTGCTGGTAGCAATCAGATTTGGTGTGGCTCTGGCCTCTATTTCATCCCAGCTTTTACCAAATAATGACAAAACCTTTGTCCCAAACTCCTTCTCAGCAGTCTGGGGGCCCCTTAGTCTCCTGCTTTCCCCAGACTGCAGGACGGAACATCAGTGTGAGGAACATTGGTTCATCAGCAGCTACAGTGTCATCAGAGCTGACATTCCTCTGTTCACTCATGTACCAAACACTCAGGCAGCCATCAAGCTTTATTTGGTGACTGAGGGTACAATTCCCCCTTCTTAATTCTTTGAAGCTGCATGTTAAAACTGCCATGAGCTCTCTCAGTGGTGCCTTGTCCTTGATAGACTTTTGTCAGCCCAGTGTGTCCCTCACTTGCATCTCAGGCACAACTCAGGTTCCTTATTAGCCCTTAAGTTTTTTCCACACCCAAAGCAACTTCCCCTGCACCAACAGCTTTCGCTTGCTGGGAGCCAATCATTCCCCTATGCAGCCCTGCTAGGTAAAGCAAGCTCAGATCTCACTAGGAAACCTCTGTAGGTCTCCACACACTGCCTGACTTCTATGTTTAATCTGGTGGCTGGCTCTGTCCTCTGAACTTCAGGCAAATTTTATTTGTTAGAGTACAAACAAAATATCACCACAGTTTTCTGTTATCTATAGTTTTGCTGAAGGAGCTTTACAGCCATTTCATGGCTTCAGTCACAAGAGTATCCTGGCACACCTAGATATCTTGGATTATTATGTTCTGTAAACAGTACACATTAAGGATTAAAGTTGCAGCCGGGCGGTGGTGGCGCACGCCTTTAATCCCAGCACTCGGGAGGCAGAGGCAGGCGGATCTCTGTGAGTTCGAGGCCAGCCTGGGCTACCAAGCGAGTTCCAGGAAAGGCGCAAAGCTACACAGAGAAACCCTGTCTCGAAAAACCAAAATAAATAAATAAATAAATAAGGATTAAAGTTGCAATGATGTGATGTTTTCCTTCAGAAAACAGATAGATTGGGGTCATTGGTATGGGGAACTTGTTTTACCCAAAAATAACTTCTGTGTAACAATTATTAAATAAACCTTTGCGCCGGGCGGTGGTGGCTCACGCCTTTAATCCCAGGACTCGGGAGGCAGAGGCAGGCGGATCTCTGTGAGTTCGAGGCCAGCCTGGGCTACCAAGCAAGTTCCAGGAAAGGCGCAAAGCTACACAGAGAAACCCTGTCTCGAAAAACCAAAAAAATAAAAAAATAAAAAAAAATAAACCTTTGCATGACTGTTCAAGGTTCAGTTCACAGAAACTGAACTGTTTCTGTTCAAGGTCACAGTTCACAGTTCCTCCCTGCTGCCAGAGAGCCTAAAATTCATCTTAGAGTGACCCTCTTTTCTTTGACCAATTCACTAAACAGAACAACCAGACAGCATTGGACCTGTCTTCTTGGACTTAATGACCCTGCATGAGATATCATCTTATGATAAATGGATTGTGATGGGATGCACCCACTTCTTTTTCTGTTCCCACTTGGCTCCAACTCCCAATTACAATGGATAAAGCTATGGCACCATTTTCTAGTTTCTTTTCTGTGGCTATTACAAATACCACGCCCAAAAGACACTTAGGGGAGGAAAGTTTTATCTGGATTATACTTCCAGTCTGACACTGAGGGAAGTCAAGGCAGGAACCTGAAGGCAAGACAATCTGCTATTAGATGCAGAATTACCTCCAGCTAAGAAACTCACAGCCAAGGAGGTACAGCAGAAGTTATGGAGGGGAGCTGCTTGATGCTCATTTGCAAGCTCAAGCTTCTCTAATTTTCTTATACAGCTCTGCCTAGGGCCGGTACCGCCCACAGTGGGCCAGGCCCTCCTACATCATGAACAATCAAAACAATACCCCACAAACATGCCCATAGGCCAATCTGATGTAGGGAATTCTTCAGTTGAGGCTTCTTTTCCCAGATGACTCTAGGCTGTGCTAAGTTGACAGATAAAGCTAACTAGGACACATTCCTAAATTAGACAAGTTCAGACTGTAAGACCAACAAAGAGAAACTTTCTGATAATTCTACCTGTTGAGCATGAAAAAGCTGGAACACAAGGTGGGATAAATCGAGGTTGTGGACACTGATACTTGCATTTCTGTCTCTCAGGTGGGTGTAACTGTCCATTTGACATGGTCTAGAATCACCTGGGCGGGGGGGAAAGTCTTAATTGAGTAATTGTCTTTTTCAGGTTGGCCTGTCGGGCATGTCTGTGAGGGACTGTTTTGATTATTGATTGATTCAGCAGAATCCAGCCCGGTGTGGACGGCACCATCCCTGGGAGAGTGGTCCTGAGCCGTACGAAGAAGTCAGGCAGAGAGCCAGCAAGCAGTGTTCCTCCCAGATTCCTGCCTGGTGCGTCCTGCCCTGAGGTCTCCCTATGGTGGGGTGTGACCTGGAAGTGTAAGCCAAATAAAACCAGGTTGTAGTATTTGTCATAGCAGCAGAGCTCAAACACAAGCTCAAGGTCTCCCCGATCACACAGAGCCAAGACTTTGTTAGTGACATTTCAGTAATGTTACCAGAGGTGACCAGAAGGGCCGACCTGAGTGAAGCGGGGTGTGCTGGCTCTATTTATGTCAACTTGACACAAACTGTAGTCACCTGAGAGGAGGGAGCCTCAACTGAGAAAATGCCTCCATAAGATCAGGCTGTGGCCAGCCAGTAGAACATTTTCCTAGTTTGTGATCAATGGGGGAGGGCCCAGCTCTTTGTGGGTGGTACCATCCCTGGGCTGATGGCCAGTGGGCTTTATAAGAAAGCAGCTGAGCAAGCCCTGGGGAGCAATCCAGTAAGCAGCTCCCCTCCTTGGCCTCTGCATCAGCTCCTGCCTCCAGATTCCTGTCCTGTTTGAGTCCCTGTCCTTGACTTCCTTCAGTGATGAACAGCAATTTGGAAGTGAAGCGAAATGACCCTTTCCTCCCCAACTTGCTTTTGGTCAGGGTGTTTTGTCGCAGCAATAGAAACCCTCACTAAGACGGGGTATAAAGATGCAGATGAGGTTAAAAGGAACTCCCACCTCGTGTTTCTCTCATGCCATGGTTTCTCTGGATCTTGTACAATCCATTACACGGTGGGACACAGATTAGTGTGGCTGCATCCATATGACCTACATATGGTGGCTCCAGGAGCTCCTCGTCAGGAGCTGTATCAAGACTGAAAAGAGGCAAGAAGACTGAATCTGTAAGGAAGAGCACTGGGTAGTCATTAGGGTCTAACCAAAGATTTGATTTAGAAAAGAGCAGTTTAGAGGCTGATGAGATGGCTTAAGGATGTGATGGTGTGAATGAGAAAGGTCCCCATAGGCTCCTCTGTTTGAATACTTGCTCCCCGGTTGGTGGAACTGTTTGGGAAAGATTAGGAGGTGTGGCCTTGTTGGAGAAGATTTGTCCCTGGGGGTGGGCTTTTAGGTTTCCAAAGACTTCCACCTTTCCATGCTCTTCTCTGCCTCATGCTTGCAGATCAGACGTGGGTGCTCAGCTGTTCCTGCCAGCATACCTTCGTTCTACCATTGTGAGCTCTAACCCGCTAAACCCTTAAGTCCCAAACCAAATACTTTCTTCTGTAAGTTTCCTTGGTCATGGTGTTTTATCACAGCAACAGAAAAGTAGTTAATACAGAGGATAAAAGCACTTGCTACCAAGCCTGAAGATCAACTTGCGTTTAATCACCAGGACCTACTTGCTGGAAGGAGAGAACTGACTTTTGCAAGTTGTTCTCTGGTCTCTACATGAGCACTGTGGCACTTGGGTGTGTGCACATGCACACACACATAATAAAGAAATAAATCTAATAGAAATGTTTTAAAAGAGCAGAGTGTATATTGAACAGTTTACAGTGCTTCAGATATTGGTGAGATGTAGAAGAGAGAAATCAGATGAGAGAGACAGAAACCAAAAGTGGGATGACCTGAGAAAGGCCAGATTGACAGGGAATGAGCAGGTCTCCTGGCTGTCAGCAGCCGAAGCTGCCTGAGGTATAGACAGCTGGTTCTGGTGGCATCTGCCACTTGGAGATCTTGTCATTTCCCCTTGATGAACAGAAGTGTGCACTTCCCTGGCACTTTCACCTACTCAGGATGCTCCTTAAAATAGAATCGGGAGACAGTCTAATGTGAGAAGCCAGGATGTCGGGAACAGTGAGTGACTCTGAAAAGGACGCAGAAACGGATGCTGAAGTATCCAAGCAGGCAGCAAGGACCCCAGCAGCACCCGGGAAGGCAGAGTTGTTGGCATCTTCTTTGCAGCAGAGAACATGGAACTGGGCATAAAAGAAATGTTTTGTGATCTTTCAAATACAAGCTTGTTGGAACAAGAGAGAGTGGGTGTTTCCAGGGCCCCTCCAGACAGGTATGAACAGAACTGGTCACCAACCAGAAGAAGAAAATCACCTCCTGTGCACTCAGAAGCCATGGCTACATTCTGCTCTGAAGACTCAAAGCTGGCAACCTTGACTGGACTGCAAGCTCCAGGGGAAAGCAGTTACATCTTTTACTGATAAACCTCCAATTCTAGAACAATACCTAGTACTCAGTAAATACTCATCAAATAAATCTTCTCTGGAGGGGGAAAAAAAAAAGAGATCCAAAGCCCGTCATTCCTCAAGTACTACTGGGACTTTTAAAGAGCAGGAATTTTTATGTTTTTTTTTTTTTATGAAGATGTAAAAGTTATTTAAAAAAAAAAAAAATCCTTGGGCACTGTGGTGGTTTGGATAAGAATGGCCCCCATAGGCTCATAGATTTAAATGCTTGGTTACCAGGGAACGTTACTAGGAGGTGTGGCCTTGTTGATGGAGGTGTAGCCTTGTTGACGGAGGTGTGGCCTTATAAAAAAAAAAAAAAAAAAAAAAAAAAAAAAAATTTTTAATTTTTTTAAATTACACTCATGATATTCATTAATTACACTCATGATATTAATCACATTTGTGGTATTCATAGATTACATTTGCAGTATTCATTCAATTATATATATATATATATTTTAATTTTAAATGCTGAATGTCATTTATTTAAGGGGGGAGGAGGTCTTAAATACAGGCTTACAGTACAATGGGAGGACCCTGGAGGGCAGAAGTTTTACAATCTTACTGATGTTTTACAATCTTGCTTCTAATCTGTTAATGCCCATTATTCAGGATACACAGACAAGGAACTTCCCTTAAGCATTCAGGAGGGTGGAACTTGGCAGGGAGTTGGCATAGGGAGGATCTCAAGGTCAAGGTGCGCAAGCAAGGCAGCAGTTACCCAAAACGGGGGGCAGGGCCCTACAGGTCCCCCTTTTATTAATAAATGAGCTTCTGACTTGGGTTGCGTGGGACGTCAGCAGGTCACCTTACCAGTCACGGAGACGCCTGCCCAGGCCACACAGGTGCTCTGTCTTAGGTTGGTGAGTGCCCCCCAGGCATTACCCGTCTCTGAATACTCATTTTCATACAGGCTCAATCGTGTGTGAGCTGCATAGTTAATTGCTGCCAAAGATCTCAAAGTGGCACTGGGCTTGCAATCTGTGTGTTCGATACAGAAAAGACCAACAGAGGTCCTATCCCACCCATAGCCAGTAGGCTAAAGGCAACTGAGACATTCCCTTCCTTAACAAGCCATACTGTGCGTTGGTGTCCTTGTAAGA
>CABHPQ010167967.1:18542-43874 GCA_902168405.1 Peromyscus aztecus | reverse complement strand
GCACCATGCTGACAGTGGTCTAAACCTCTGAACTGTAAGTGAGCGCCAATTAAATGCTTTCCTTTATAAGAGTTGCTGTGGTCATGGTGTCTCTTCACAGCAATAGATCACTGACAAAATTGGTCCATGTTGCTTTCAAATCCCAAAAAAACTCAACACATGTGTCACTGCCTACTTTCCCTCCCCAACGCCTTGACTGTCTACCTGCAAAGGCACTAGAGATTAGACCTCAGAAGGATAAGCAAGCAGAAGCAAAGGATGAACTGTGTGTGGTTCCTAGGGACGTGCTCCCAGTCTTGCTGAGAGTGGAATGGGAGAAAAGCTTCAGTGGAGAAAGTGAAGGTACCTGGGCAGGGAGGGATGACAAGTGTTCCCTTTGTAAGCAGCATGGGGAGTCAAATCCTGTGGTCTGGTGTGGGAAGACAACATTGGAGGGACACACAGTTGACTCACTAGGCAGCTTAGTCTAGTGCTGTCTTAGTTACGGTTTCTATTGCAGTGCAGAGACACCATGACCACCGCAACTCTCATAAAGGAAAAACATTTCATTGTGGTGGTTTACATTCTCAGAGATTTTGTCCATTATCATCATGGTGCAACATGGTGGCATGCAGGCAGACATGGTGCTGGAGAAGGAGCCGAGTGTCCTAATCTTGACTTGCAGGCAGGAGGAAGTGGTCTGTCTCAATGGGCATGACTTGAGCATATATGAGACCTCAAAGCCCACCTCCACAGTGACACACTTCCTCCAACAAGACCACACCTACTCCAACAAGGCCACACCACCTAATAGTGCCACTCCCTTTGGGGGCCATTTTCTTTCAAACCACCACAGGTACCATCTCCACTCCTGCTCTTCTTTGATGCACATCCTGCTCTTCCACCTATACCTGAGATTCCTGACCTTCTCTGTCATTGTAGTCCCCTGAAGCACCTAGGCAGATGTCCACCTGAGAACCCCAATAAGGCTATTCTCATGCTTACAGAAACCACCCAGTACTCATGCCCATCCAAATCTGAACCCCGCAGGCCTAGAAGCAATCTCATTTTAAATCCAGGCCTTCTACGCAGTTTCAGACCAGACAAGAATAGTTTCTATACCTCTAAGTAAGGTACTTTCTTCTGTATGAGAGAATCTCCTTGCTTTGTCCCATGAGCCCCGATTCCTTGATTCCCAGGATTCTGTTCCCAAAGTGCTTTCTTGATGGATTCATCCTAGCAAACCCCTTTGCACAAAGTCCTGGTTAACTTTTTAACTTCCCACAGTTAAAAAGTTTGGGGGTCTCTGCTCCTCTCCATACCAGAGAAGCTACATCTCCTGTTGGAGTGAACAGATTTGTCTGTACTGGATGACTAGTCACCACAGATGTCTTCTTCAACTGCCTTCAACGACAAAGTGGATATTTGTTGCCACTAATGACCAGCCACACTTGCAAAACTTGAGAGGAAAACAGGTCCCCAGCTGCTGGGAAGTTCCTGTCCCAACTCGGCCCCCAACACTGAGCATTCCCTCAGTTTCTATCCCAGATCCCCAGAAGAAGTGGGGTGGTGGTGCTTAGGAAGCCCTACTGTCTTGAATACCATCAGTAAAGATCACAGCAACTACAAAAAAAAATTGAACTTGAGAGTCCTCTTGCACAACATCTCCTCATTACCTAATTTATCAAGCATGTGAGGTGGGGGAAGGGGAGGGAGGGGCTGGAGAGAAGGATCCAAAACCTATTAGAAAGAATTATAATACAGATTAGTGTCCAAAATCCAGCTTCCCTAATTTAAGATTCAGAAATTAATAATGTGCCAGAACAAGGCCTCTTTGTGCCCTCTGTCACAGCCTGGAGCATGACTCATCTGTCATTAAGCACTTACAGCGTTAGCACAATCCCATGTTATTGCTAATGGTGTCTGTGTTACCACTTGGGCTGATCTGCCCTTCCTGTTCATGCTAAGAAAAGGGCACAAAACGGAAGGAAGCACATTTGAAACGGCATCTGCTTGACAAGGGAGAAACACAAATGCTCTGTGTGAAGCGGGATCTCCACTCCTGGCACTGGCCTTATTACACTGAAAATCTTTTTCTACTGGTTCATCTCTCATGAGCTGTCTGGGGCTAGCGGAGGCTTCACTGATCGCTGATTTGTTGACACTCCACATTTAGAAATGCAGCTCACCTACAACTCAAGCATGATCTTTTATTCCTTTCATTTATCCTTCTATTTTCTGTTTTGTTTTGTTTCTAGTGGTCTCAAAGCTATGGCTCAGCCAGGCAGTGGTGGTGCACGCCTTTAATCCCAGCACTCAGGAGGCAGAGGCAGGTGGATCTCTGAGTTCAAGGCCAGCCTGGTCTACAGTTGAAGTTCCAGGACAGCCAGGGCTACACAGAGAAACCCTTTCTCGAAAAAACCAAAACAAAACAAAACAAAAAAAGGAAATATAAGAAAGAATCCAGGTCATAATATCTGAGAAAGAAATGAGAGTCACAGACTTGTTCTCTAAACAATATGTTCTAATTTTTCCTTTTCATGCCCTTTCTCAAACTTCTCTAGTCTTTTCAGGGGACTGTCGATGCCCAAAAGGTCACCAGAATCCACCACGCTTGCTGCAAGAGATCTGCCCAGAGTCAAAGCCGCTGCAGGGCAGGATCCCGAAGCTGCAGACACTTCTGGATGCTGAGTCAACAGGACACGCTGGAACCTGCTCTTTCCTTGCAACATTCTGCTGGAGCTCAGCAGTCCGTAGAGATCTGGAGTGCTGGTCACAAATTCCTGCAGGATTCCGAATCACCCATCTCCCTCTGGCCCCAGGTCTTCAGACTACATTTCTGTCCCTTCATTCTGCTTTTGGAATCATTGTTCTCTGCTAGCTCTCTTCTCTCCTCCTCCTTTATCTTTGGTTCTTCAGTCTCAGGACTTTGTTAAGTACCCTCTCACCACCCCCAGTTCTCCAGGCATGTCCAGAACATGTTGAAAATTGACTGTACACACAACATGGGCTCAGACGGGGAGTTCTAATAATTCAATTAAATAAATTACTGCACCTATTATTATCTTGGCAGTTCCTCAGCTCACAGATTTTTTACAAGCTGGGCCACGAGAAAGAACATAATGACGTCACTAGCTTTGGCTTCCAGACTGAGTCCTTCATCCCACCTTGAAACTGTGGTACTAAGATCAAGACTGAGCACCAACTGAACAGTGAAGTAAAGCAGATTTTATTCTTGGTCAAGAAGAGTAGAATAGGGCTGGAGAGATGACTCAGCTGTTAAGAGCACTGACTGCTTTCCAGAGTTCAATTTCCAGCAACCACATGATGGCTCACCACCATCTATAGTGGGGTCTGATGCCCTCTTCCGGCATAAAGTCATACATGCAGATAGATCACTCATATATAAGATGAATCTTTAAAAAAAAAAAAAAGAAGGAAAAGGAGGAGGAGGAGAAGGAGGAGACTGGAAGTCCAGGAGTGGTGGTTGAGCATGTGTCTAATCCCAGCACCTAGGAGGTGGAAGCAAGAGGGTCAGGAATTCAGGGTCATTCTTGGCTTCGTAGTGAGTTCAAGGCTAGCCCATACTACAAGAGATTCTGTCTTTAAAAAACAAAAAACCAAATAGCTGGACATAGTGGCTCACACCTTTAGTCACTGCACTTAGGAAGCAGAAGCAGGTGGATCTCTGTGAGTTCAAGGCCAGCCTGGTCTACAGAGTGAGTTCCAGGATAGCCAGGGCTACATAAAGAGACCCTGGCTCAAACAAACACACACAAGCAAACAAACTTTTGATGTCACCCACCTGTAAACCCAATCCTGGGGAGGCAGAGCAATAGGACTTAAGCTATACCTAAGTCAGCCTGGGGTCATGAGCGTGCTGTGTCAGAAAGATGGATAAATATGTTTGTGTTTTTCCACGTCAAAATGTATTAAAGAGCAAATTCATCAGGTACAGTGGTTTCAGTGGCAGCAATTTACCAGAGTTCCACTCCTTGATAATCCTAACCAACTCAAACACAGATTTTTTTTAACTTTTTATTGATTGTTTGTAGATTTTACATCATGCATTCCAATCCCACTCATCTCTCCGTTCCATCGATTCTGCCCTCTGCCCTTGCAACCTCCCCGCAAAAACAAAATTTAAAAATAAACCAAAAAACAAAACAAACAAAACGAAATCTCAGCTTGGAAGCTGTAGTGTGGCCCAGTGAGTCACGCTGATACCATCCATCTTTACTTGTAAGTGTTCATTGCAAAGAGTCATTGGATGGCTCCAGGCCTCTGGCTTCTGCTACCCTATCCGTGCTGGGCCCTCACCGGGGCTCTTGTTGCCCTGGGTCATGGAGATCCTGCAGCTCTGGATTTGTAGGTTTGTCCCATTCACACACTCTAGAAGTTCATGGATGAGGTGGATGTTGGGGTGGGCTACCTCGTAGTCCTGGTTCTGGGCCTGGGTGGTAGCTGGGTTGGTCAGCCTGTCAGCTTTCCCTCATCCTCACCACCCAGGCGAGTGCTCCAGCACTGTTTAACTCACCCAGTGCAGCAGACAACAGGAGAGAGGCCAGTTCCGCTCTCACGCCTTGGGTCCAGTCAAACACAGGGTTTTTGAGACAGGGTTTCTCTGTGTAACTTTAGCACCTTTCCTAGAACTCACTCTGTAGCCCAGGCTGTCCTCGAACTCACAGAGATCCTCCTGCCTCTGCCTCCCGAGTGCTGGGATTAAAGACGTGAGCCACCACCACTACCTGGGCAGATTTTTTTTTTAATTCCAATCTTAATTATTACTAATACTAGCTCAGATCATGTATTGCACATCATCTGTTGCACACCCCCACACACACACACACGCACGAGAGAGAGACAGAGACAGAGAGAGAGACAGAGAGAGAGACAGAGAGAGAGACAGAGAGAGAGACAGAGAGAGAGACACAGAACGACTACAAATATGACTCATTCATTAGGGAGGCAAGAGTCAAGGCGGCCTGGGAAGCCAAAGCTGGGAAACAGAGGAGCACACGAGTCTCTTCATTGGTAACAAAGCTGACTGAGCTGGAGACTGCACGATAGGAGCAGGGGTGCAGCATCAGGGAGCCAAAGGCAGAGCTGGGTCCAGGTCAATGAACAGGCATATCGATGGACACAGCCTAGATCGATGGACGCAGCCTAGATCGATGGACGCAGGCCCAGATCGAAAACAGGCATATCGATGGACACAGCCTAGATCGATGAACAGGCATATTGATGGACGCAGGCCCAGATCGATGAACAGGCATATCGATGGACACAGCCCAGATCGATGGACAGGCATATCATGGACGCAGCCTAGATCGATGAGCAGGCATATCGGTGGACGCAGCCTAGATCGGTGGACCAGCCTAGATCGATGGTCGCATCCTAGATCGGTGGACGCAGTTTAGATCGGTGGACCAGCCCAGATGGATGGGCCAGCCTAGATTGATGGACGCAGCCTAGATTGGTGGACCAGCCTAGATGGATGGACCAGCCTAGATTGATGGACGCAGCCTAGATCGGTGGACGCAGCCTAGATCGATGAGCAGGCATATCGGTGGACGCAGCCTAGACAGGCAGACAGGAGGACGTGCAGATGGCAATTCAAGAAGAATGAGTCAGCAGCAAGGACCACCCTGAGTTGAAACCTCCTGGGACAGTTGAGTCTTTGCTGCCTGTTGGTCCTTGACGCACACCCTGGGTGCTCTGATTACAGGTTTTTGGGGTTCCGTTGCCATTGTGGTACGAGGTGTCCACTTCTTTATAGGGTTTAGGTGAGGGAGTTACAAACCTCGCTTGGTCCGGGTGTCCAGTAAGTTCTCAGGTCCTGTTTTCCTGGCACAATTTTAATATGGCCACGTGCCCTTATAGTCCCCAATTAACAGCAATAAAATTTATAATATGTCCTCCTGTCTGGTCCTAGAAATAAATAATTTATTAGTCTGTGCTGTGTGGGTGGTGGTGGACAGATGGTATTGTCCTCAAAATAGAATAAAAACCTGCCTGTAGAACGGAGTCTCTCAAGGCAAGACAGTCTGAAAAACCTCTGTTATACGGTATCAAATAATTTAGAGCAGGATACAGCATGGTCTCAACATCTGATCTATATAGAGAATTCAAGGCTAGCCTGAGACCCTACCTGGAAAGAAAGGAAGGAAGGAAGGGAGGGAGGGAGGGAGAGAGGGAGGAAGGGAAGGAAGGAGGAGGGGAGGGAGGGAGGGAGGGAAGGAAGGGAAGGGAGGGATGGAGGGAAGGAGGGAGGGAGGGAGGAGAAGAAAAGGAGAAAAAGAGGAGGAAGAGGAGATAAATTTGCAAACCAACCTACCAGCCCTCTCAGGTTGTAGATATACCGTTAAAGAAATGAGGGCGAGAAATAGGCTACTGAGGTTGAATACTCGTGTGTGCTCTGGGAATGTGTGACTTTCCAGGAATGTGGTGCCACTCTCTTCTTTACGGTTCTTCTAGTCATTGCAGCACACTTGTAAATGCTAGCAGCACTTACAGGTGTGTGCTGACATCAGGGTGTGCCCTGTCCTAAGTCACTCCATGTTGTGCATGTGCTGTGCATGTCTGGTGAGTCTGATAAGCTCACAGGGCTGGTTTTATGTTGTATAGATTTCTGGTGTGTCTGATAAGCTCACAGGGCTGGTTTTATGTTGTATAGATGTCTGAAGTGTCTGATAACTTCACAGGGCTGGTTTCCCTGATGTGGTGTAAGGTTGGGGGAGAAATTATTGAGTACACTGTAGGATTCCAATATAGACAGAAATCAAGCTGAGACATTCAGCCTCAAGGACTGAACAGTACCAGAGTCTTGGCCTCCATGTTGGGAGACAGCCACTGTAGGAAGAGCCAGAGCACAGCCTGAAAGCGACTTTAAACATACGTCATTCCATCTGTTCTTTTCCCAGAGAGAATCCTGACCGATACAGGGCTTTCTTACTGTTCCACCTCTGTCCTTGTTCCATTGTTCCTGTCCTTCCGGCTTCTCTTCAAGGTCAGTTACTCTGTCCTCTCCTCAGTCTGTTCTGTTGGTGAGACTTTCCACGGAGTTTCTTTTTAACTTAGGTTTTGTGTTTCAGCAGATTGTTTTTCATTTTCTCAGACTGGGTTTTCTTCAATATTTCTAGCTTTGTTTAATGTGCATTCATATCTTGCATCACCTTCCTTATTTTACTCAACTGTTTGCATTCTTGTTCCCAATCTTATTTTCTTCATTCTTTTTGAGTTCTCTGTCTGGGACTTCATCTATCTCATGATCACCAGACGCCCATTATTATAGAATTAATGATTTTTGAGGAGTTATGTTGTCTTTTTTTTTTCTTTTTTCTTATGTTATTATAGTGGGATTTACACAGCTGGTACTATTTCTTTGCCGTGTTTATTTTTCATCAGCTATATTATTTAAGTATTTGCAATGTTCACATGACACCTAGATGTGGCAAAGTTGAATGTATAGTTCAGAAAATAGTTCCTCATGGTCATGGAGAGATCGCTCAGCAGTGGAGAGTCTGCTCTTCCAGATGACTTGAGGTCAATCCCCAGCAACCATGCTAAGTGAGTCACAACTTCCTGTAACTCCAACTCCATGGGATCTGAAATCTATGGTCTCTATGGGTTTCTGAATCCATATGCAAGCACATACAGAAACAGAGAGAGAGAGAGAGAGAGAGAGAGAGAGAGAGAGAGAGAGAATGGTTCCTCAGTCCAGAAGCATCGGGTGTCTTTTATTCTTGAGTAAGGTTTTACCCGTGAGAACAACCCCAGGTGCTTGATATTACCACTGTGTGAGTATCATATTAGCCAGCTAGCGACAGTGAGCCTTTGGCTTCAATGGCTGTTGGAGAGTAAACAACAACGGATAGGATAGAGTGTGCTCAGATTTTAGTTAATAAGATTAGGAGTGGGAGGGCGGTAGGTTGGATAAGGATTAAGTACCACATCAACTTTTAAAAGAAGATTGAAGGGGTTAAAATAACTAGGAGAAGTTGGGATACGTTAGGGTCCACAGATGTCAAAGACTGTTAAAACTGTGTAATATTATAATTAAGAAGTAAAATGAGGAGAGGATAAGGATGCAAGAAAGAGGAAGAGATGAAGGAATAAGAAAGAATATGAGATGAGACAGATGAGAACAGTCAAGAATGCCTTCTTGGCAGCATGTGTTGGAGCCCATTTAGGCTTTACCCAATGGGTCTGCATAAAGAGGATGATTGGACCACGGGCCGGGTACCAGGTGTCTGGGATGGTCTGCACTTGGCTATACTGGGGGGAGGTCTTTTGCTCCACCCCTTGGCATTTCGTTAAATACCCTAGGGCAGAGACAGTGGAGGCCCAATGGATTAGGATCCAGGTCCTCTTGAGGTTGTTCTGCATTTTCTATCTGTTTCTCTCCCCTCTATCCTTCTAACTAATATTTTCTGCTGCTCCTACTAAACATTACTCTGGGGAAACGTGGGGGTGAGGGGTGGCCCCCTACAAGCATGCACAGGACCTAAACAGGTCTAAGCCAGATGGGAGCCCAGTACTGGGAGGGGAAGTGAACACTAGCCCCTATTCCTAACCCAGAAGCGATTTCCAACTGATAACTGCTCACAAAGGAAAAATTGGTTTTCTCCAATCGTCTCACCAGGTATAGAAACCACACTTAAGGCCCCAGGCCCAGCAGTAGATGGCCAACACAAAACAAACTCAAAGGTATTCTTGAAGGTTCCTTGTCTCACAATGCTTTGGGCATTTTTCTTCTTTCCCTTATAGGTCTTTTACACATATATGATGGTTTCCAGTGTTGTTTTTTATGGCATTTCTGTGTGTGTGAACATGTGTGTCTTTGCTACATGTGTTTCTTTTATTCTGGTTGGTTTGCTTGTTTTTATCTTATGTTTTTTAGATACCTGTTTGTATTCTAATAAGAGATAGAAAGAAAGGGTGTGGATTTGGGTGGCTGAGGAGTTGGGGAGGGGAAACCATAACCAGAATATATTGTCTGAAAAAAATAATAAATCTACTTTCAATTTAAAAAAAATGCCTTCTGGTAAACCAGGTGGAGAAACATACACAGTCCTAAAAGCTAATCAAGCGATGTACCAACAAGAGCAAAACCATCATGAGACATACATGCCAGAGCGGAAACTAAGTCATAGAAAATGTGAGAGAAAAAGAATACTCATAATGAATTGCTCACAGCTGTGCAGAGTTGAATGGCACTCTCTCAGGTTCCCTTGACTCTGGCAGGCTCCGTGGGGAGCTGCAGGTGGGAACCCTTGGCTTCTGCAGCCTCCGTGTTCACGGAGGTTTTGGTATGTGGGAGAGCAGAGGTTGTGGGTCCTTTCCCGGACGCCTGCACCTGGGCCTGCTCTGGTGCTGCAGGTCTGGTGTTCTCTAGGCATAGCAGTCTGCTTGCAGTTTTTGCAGCGCTCTCCTGGGCAGCTGTATTTGGGAGGCAGCAGGAGGGCCAGCCTAGAGAGGGCTTCCCGCTGAGCTACGTTGCTCAGCTTTCTTGCCTTGCTGCGGAGCTCTCCCTGGCTTAATCAATGTATTTACAGACCTCGTCTCTCGGAGGGTGAGAGCATTCATTGCATGCATCATGCTCAGTTTTCCCTCACTGACCTTCAGTGCTGAGCCACTCGGCAGCCTCCGGACAGCGTCCTGCAAGCTCTGATTCCCCCAATATGAAAACAGAGAGACTCACCTCTCCCGAGGTCCTAGGTTTCTGGCTCCTGGCTTGCTGGGCAAGGCTACCAAGAGAAGGTTCTGCTACTTACAAACTTTCTCAAAACAAGGAGACTGAGATGAATAGAAGAGAAAGGTTTTTGTTTTGCTTTGCTTTTTTTTTTTTTTTTTTTTTTGGTTTTTGTTTGTTTGCTTTTGTTTTGTTTTGTTTTCATTTTTGTTTAGGTCCATACTTGAAGAAAAGGAGGCAGACAACTGTTTCAAAAAGACCTTCCATGCCAGCGAGGTGCCGCACACCTTTAATCCCAGCGCTTGGGAGACAGAGGCAAAAGGAGGGATCTCTGTGAGTTCAAAGCCAGCCTGGTCTACAGAGTGAGTTTCAGGTCAGTCAAGGATACACAGTGAGACCTGCCTTTAAAAAAAAAAAATTATAAAAGCCAGACAGTGGTGGTACACACTTAATACTAACACTGAGGAGGCAGAAGCAAGTGAATCTCTGAGTTTGAAGCCAGCCTGGTCTACAGTGCAAGTCCCAGGACAACCAGGACTGTTACACAGAGAAACCCTGTCTTTTGACAGATTAAACACAAACGGCTGAGAAACACTTAAAGAAATATTCAACCCCCTTAGTCATCAGGGAAATGGAAATCAAAACTACCTTGAGATTTCATCATATAACAGTCAGAATGGCCAAGATCAATAAAACAATGCTGGCAAGGATGTGGGAAAAGGAGAACATTTATTCATTGCTGGTCCAAGTACAAACGTGTACAGCCACTATGGAATCAGTGTGGCAATTTCTCAGGAAGCTGAGAATAGATCTACCTCAAGATCCAGCTATACTGCTCTAGGGCATATACCTAAAAAACTCTACATCCAATTCAGAGACACTTGCTCAAACATGTATATTGCTGCTCTATTCATAATAGCTAGAAACTGGAAACAGCCTTGTTGTGCCCAGATCGCAACCCCCAGAGAGACCACCAAAGACTAGCATACCAGAATGCAAAGGCAAGGCTTTATTGGGGAGCAATACAAGCCTAGGCAGGGACCCCATCAAGCCATCTAACACAGTGGAGGCTGGAGGAGGTGCCCGCCCCTCTGCAAGCTCAGCTTTTAAAGGCAAAAACCACAAGGTTACATCAGTTAGAGGTGCTAGTAGGGTATAATTCTGATTGGCTCACTTCTGGGACTTTCCAGAAGCCTTATCTTCATCTTACTGCTAGGTGGGTGGTTGTTAGTCAGCATTTCTCATTGGCTGCCCTCGGGTTGGGACATTCCATGGTTAACCAGTCACTACCAGATGGTTAACTTGATACCACAGTTCTGAGAATTCGAAACTCAGGCCCGTTTCAAACTGGGGTTAGGGGCTTGCTTAAAATGGAGGTACTTTGGTTCTTCATTTTCCCCTTCTCATGTGCCTAATGGAACCCAGTCATGGGTTTGGGGCAGTTAGCTCGTAAGTGTCCCTCTCTAATAATGGCCATGTTATCCTTTACCTTTCCTGGTATGTCAATGAGCATTATAGCTGCTGGCCATCTTGTCTCTATGCCAGGGAGGGTTTTTGTTTTTGTTTTTGTTTTTTTTTAACCCAGCATTTCAGCCTTTTCTGAACAGGGAACATGGGGATGACACATTCTCTTCTGGAACTGCTTCAAGCTGGCATTGGGGCACCATTGTCAGGGCCCCAAAAAGACTGAAAGGCCAGTCAAAGACTGGGCAATGGGGCATTTCTCAGAAGCATGTGGCTGTCTGACCCCGTAGAGACAAAGAACAATCATGTTGGCTGGGCTGATCCACGTCAGCTTTTAGCAAGTCCGGAGCTCACAGTCGTCTAGAGCAGTGGAGTCAGCAACTGAAGCTTGGAGGTGACTGCCAGCCGAGTGGTAATCTGTTGAGACAAACTTAAACTAAGAACAGAAGTTAAAATTTATGAAATTATTTGGAACCCTTAGGCCCATATCCTTAGTAATTGGGAAGAGTAGGAGTCCCAAGACCAGGAGAGAGGAAAAATAACATCCTTAGGAATTAAGCTGCACTTATCTAGGGTCCTTCTGACCTCTGTGAAGTGGATCCCAGTTTTATGACTCTTTTAATCCTCTGAGGCCTACATGAACTATCTTACAAAATGACATAAGAGTTTTAGATACACTAGTATTACCAGTCTGTACTGAAATCCATATCATAGACAAAGCAGGTAATGGGTATCTGCAAAACAGCAGGAGTGGACTCATACCTTTGAGTCCCAACAAGAACTACAGATTTTGGTTAAAGCAGGTGCATTTTCCTTCTGTCCAGGTATAAATTGGACAGAGATTTTTGGCCTGATGAGAAGCACTTCTAGGGTTATATTTAGACATATTTAGATGACATCTAAAATAAATCTAAAATGTTGAGCTTGTGGCTGAACAGTAAGTAGTCATTGCTCTACCAGCTTATCAGAACTCTATTAAATGTTAAGCTCTAAACTGTTATACCATAGAACAGGAGAGCAATCTGAAACATTTTTTATCTTAAATCATTTTTTGAGATCCTTAAAAATCTTAGAAACTTTTATATTTTCAGACCTTTCTTAGACTCATATCTGAACCTTTATGACTTACTTAAACATTTATATCCTAGAACATTTTTTTAAAATGAGCTAACAAGCTGGCTATAGTCTTGTAGAAGGATCTGGTTGCCTGATGCTGTCAAGCTGACAAAGTTAGAACTAGCCTAGCCATCAGTGCTATCAGAGACCTGAGAAGGATAAACTATATCTGAGTGGAGACCAAGCAGCTTCCAATTCTATGAATGACAGGGACCAGTCCATACCCAGGTCTCCATAGCGTTGGAGGCACCAGCAGAACAGCATCAATCTTCTTCTGCCATCAGGCCCATAAGGCAGAGTATTTTTCCTGTGGAATAGGGACATGGAAGACTGATCTTACTTTGTCCAGGCAAAAGGGTGCAATCAATTCCAGTGTCCTGCTACTTGTCCACAGTCTGGGCTGGGTCCTGGCGGCAGACACTGCATTGGGGCATCTTGCCCTGTGGTCAGTGTTGCCATAATCCAGACAGAGACATCATGGTGCCTTGTACATAATCTTCTTTGGAGACCTTGGGTCACTGCTAGGATCTGGAAGTCTGTCTGATATAATAAACTTTTAGATTAAAATTTTAAATGCCATACTCTGCAGATTTATAAAATGCAGAGCATTTTATAAACTGAAAATGTCTCATAGCCTTATAAATATAAATTTTTAAAAACTGTTCTTAAGAAGGTTAAGATCTCTCAAATGTCTTTCTGCAATATCAACAATAAAGTACCTCTTTTTACTTTAAGAGGGAGAAAACATGCATCATCACAATCTGTATAAAGTAAAACCAAGCTCCATAGTGCAAACAATCCCAAAGTTCAATAACTGAGGTTCATTTATAATCCTTTTATGTTTTTAAAACCATTATTATATTACATGGGTTAATCTTAAATTACAAAGCTTAGCTGCCAGAGCAAGGTAAATGTCTGTGTATAATACCATTGATGTTTCGCTTTAATATTTATCAAATACCTATTTATTAAACATGTTGTCATTTATTTAAATTCTCTAAAAGCTTGGTGTTGAACACTTGGTAAAGATATAAGTACTTAGGTGTAAATCTCTAAGTTAGCTTTTGTTAACCTGAATGGATCTTTATATCCTTAGTAAAAGATGGCTGCCAGTCACATGGCTGCCCATGAGGTCACCAGCCAAGATGGAGGAAAGCCACGTGGTTGCTATTTAAAGCATGTTTTTCTAAACAATAATTACTTACACACATATGCACAGTTGGATCCAAGTTACATGCACATACATACAGTTAAAGCTTGTTTACATTTGGGGCTGGAGAGATGGCTCAGAGGTTAAGAGCACTGCCTGCTCTTCCAAAAGTCCTGAGTTCAATTCCCAGCAACCACGTGGTGGCTCACAACCATCTGTAATGAGACCTGGTGCCCTCTTCTGGCCTGCAGGGATAAATGCAGGCAGAGCACTGTATGTGTAATAAATAAACAAATCTTAAAGAAAAAAAAAGCTTGTTTACATTTACACACATAGTTAAATCCAAGTCACATACATGTGTACAACACACACACATAAGCAGTTCACAGTATCATCAGCTATTTTTAAAATGAAAACCAACCAGAACTAACTTTTAAATTCAGTATTTGCAGGTATAAGAAACCATAACAAACATAGTTCACGTCACATCCCCTCTGACTTTCTACAGCTTTTCATGTACCCTCAGTCCATTTCTTTGATCCCTCGGACATTTAGTCCAGACAGTTTTTTTTTTTTTTGAGCTGAGGACCAAACCCAGGGCTAAGGCTCCACCCCCAAGCTAAATCCCCAATCCCCAGACATTTTTTTTAAACATAGAAACTCTTACCAAAGTCTTTTTTGTGATTTTTCCTCAGTAGTCTAGAATATATTGTAAAGTTACAATATTTTAAACAAAAACAGAAATATATGCATATACTATAACAAGAATAACTCTAAATTTGCATCAGCACTGTACCACAGACAAGAAACTGTTGGTTAGCTTTGTAACATAGCCGCAGTAGCTTAGCAACCATAGGCAGTGACATTCCATTCTACTCTTGGAGCCAGACCTTTATCAGGTTTTAGTCTCAGGGCAGGTCTGGGGAGCCCCACCCATCAGCAAGGGAGAGGAAGAGGATGGGGAGGCACGAACCATGGGGACAGAAGATGGCTGTTAACTTCAGATTATTTTTAAGAGCACGAGAATGGCAGACTGGAAGGGACTCCCTGTCCTTGGCTGGGCCTACAGACCAGTAGGCCACTCCTCAGCTGTGACCCTGAAGGGGCAGTTAGTTCTCCACCAGCCCCTGCCTGGTTCAGGCACACTTTGAGCTCCTGGGAGGGGGAGAGGGCCCTGATAACTCCCGCCAGTTCTCCAAACAGGGCCCAGCCCAAACCTGCTGGCCATGTCAGGGCCCAACAGCGCTCACCAGGCCCTCCCCAGTGCCCAGCCATACCTAGTCCCCATGCAGACTCTGGGCCAACCTGGCCACCACTGCATTGTGCTGTAAAGCCTCCCTCCACTCCAGGCCTGGCCCTGAACCCACTACGTCTGGGCCCTGTGGTGCTCACAGGCTGCCAAGCCCACTCAGCAGCGCCCTGGGCCCCTGAAGTAGCCCCAGGGCTGCTGCAGCTGCTGTCTGCTGGCTTCGGATAAGAAAATGAAAGTAAAAAGGAAAGCAAAGACAAGAACATAGAGCGCTCTTACCGTTGGTGCAGACGAACCTCCAGAGCCCTTAGGGGTCCCAGCGGAGGGGGGGGTCTCTGGGGATCCCGGGATGAGCCCCCAAATATTGTGCCCAGAACGCAACCCCCAGAGAGACCACCAAAGACGAGCATACCAGAATGCAAAAGCAAGGCTTTATTGGGGAGCAAGCAATACAAGCCTAGGCAGGGACCCCGTCAAACCATCTAACACAGTGGAGGCTGGAAGAGGTGCCCGCCCCTCTGCAAGCTCAGCTTTTAAAGGCAAAAACCACAAGGTTACATCAGTTAGAGGTGTTAGTATGGGTACAATTCTGATTGGCTTGCTTCTAGGGACTTTCCAGAAGCCTTATCTTCATCTTACTGCTAGGTGGGTGGTTGTTAGTCAGCATTTCTCATTGACTGCCCTCGGGTTGGGACATTCCATGGTTAAACAGTCACTACCAGATAGTTAACTTGATATCAGCAGTTCTGAGCATTTGAAACTCAAGCCTATTTCAAACTGGGGTTAGGGGCTTGCTTAAAATGGAGGTGCTTTGGTTCTTCAGCCATGTGGTGGTTTGAATGAAATGTAAAGCGATAAATCCACAGGAGTCTGTTTAAGGAAATTTATTAAGGTAAATTGAGGAAATACACTCATGAATACAGAACGGAGTAGACAGCTGAAGTTGTCCTCTGATCTGACTGAATCCAATCCACCTTGCAGTCAGGAGCAGGGAGAAGGGGCATGTGACCCTTCTCCCTCTCCTTTTAAGAGGTCACATACAACAAGAGGGAACACCACCTCCTTCAGGTCCTATAGCTCAAAGTCATGGGCAGAGCAAATACCACTACAGAAATGGCCCCCATAGACTCACAAGAAATGGCATTATTGGAGGTGTGGTCTTCTTGGAGTAGATGTAGCTTTGATGGAGGAAGTGTGTCACTGGGGGTGGGCTTGAGGTTTCAGAAGCTCAAGCCAGTCGCAGCTACCTCTCCAGCACCGTGTGTGTGTGTGTGTGTGTGTGTGTGTGTGTGTGTGTGTGTGTGTTTTCTCTTTACTCTTTGGGAGGCCCATCACTCAGCTCCCAAATAATCACATGGAGATTTATTCCTCTTCTGAATGCCCAGCCTTAGCTTGGCTTATTTCTTGTCAGCTTTTTTTAACTTAAATTATCCCATCTACCTTTTGCCTCTGGGATTTTACCTTTTTCTATTTCTGTATATGTTTTCTTTCCTTCTTTTTTTAATTTTTTTTATTTTATGTGCATTGGTGTTTTGCCTGCATATCTGTGAGGGTGTTGGATTCTCTTGAACTGGAGTTACCAACAGTTGTGAGCTGCCATGTGAGTGAGTGCTGGGAATTGAACCTGGGCCCTCTGAAAGAGCAGTCAGTGTTCTTAACCACTGAGCCATCTCTCCAGCCCCCTTTCTTTCCTTCTTATTCCATGTCTGGCTGTGTGGCTGTGTGGCTGTGTGGCTGGCCCCTGGAATTCTCCTCGCCTTCTTTTCTTGCTCCTCCCTCTTCTCTCTCCTTCTGTTTATTCTCTCTGCCTGGCAGCCCCGCCTATCCCTCTCTTGAGCTAGCTATTGGCTATTCAGCTCTTTATTAGACCAATCAGGTATAGGCAGGCAAAGTAACAAAGCTTCACAGAGTTAAACAAATGCAGCATAAAAGAATGCTGCTGTGGGATGTTCTATATGGCAAATGTGTTGCTAATAAAACACTGATTGACCAGTGGCTAGGCAGGAAGTATAGGCGGGACTAACAGAGAGAATAAAAAGAACAGGAAGGCGGAGGGAGTCACTGACAGCCACCGCCAGGACAAGCAGCATGTAAAGATGCCGGTAAGCCACGAGCCGTGTGGCAAGGTATAGATTTATAGAAATGGATTAATTTAAGATATAAGGACAGTTAGCAAGAAGCCTGCCACGGCCATACAGTTTGTAAGCAATGTAAGTCTCTGTGTTTACTTGGTTGGGTCTGAGCGGCTGTGGGACTGGCAGGTGAAAGAGATTTAGCCTGACCGTGAGCCAGGCAGGAAAACTCTAGCTACAGAATGCAACACATCTTTGCATCATTAAACAAATATTCCACAGCATAAAAGAATGTAGCACATCTTTGACTAATATTCCACAACAGTGGGGTCACTGTTGTAGGTCATAGGGATTGTGGCTAGGAAATATTGATGATTTCTCCTCTGGTATTGTGCAAAGTATGTGCCCTCTAGTACCATCAATGCTATTCAGTAGGAATAAGGATTCTAGTTAGGCACCAGTTTGATTTATCCATGTTTAATGATATGAGTGGTGTCTTCAATAACAGGGCCTTACCAGCAGGTTGTGGAGAGTAATCAATAGCCTTGGCAATACCCTGTGATGTTGGGAGGTTTATGTGGGGCCCCCTCGGCTAATGACTCAAGAAGATGTAACCCATTCCTGACACTGGAGGTTTGACTTGGTACGATAGAATATCTAGCTGGAGCATTGTCACCCTATTATTTGGTGATTTCAGTTAGGTTTCTTTCATATCTGTGTGTGTTTTGGACACTTCTACAGTCGTAAGCTTCCATGTGGTTTTTCAAGCGGCCTTTAGTGTTAGTTGTCCCGACTCCCATGCTCCTGCCTTATCCTTCCCTTTCATCTCCCTCCCTGTTTAATTTCCCACACCTAGTTTTCCTTTGTCTATCCATAACATCTATTCTATTTCTCCTTCCTTGGGAGAGCCTCCTCCCTCTCAGTTCCTTACTTATGGTGATATTTTATTTGTGCTGAAATGTGATTTTATTTGTATGTTAATAAATAAAGTTGCCTGGGGGTCAGAGCTAATAGCAAGCCATTTAGCAGAAGTCTGGCAGTGGTAGCATACGCCCTTAATCCCAGTCACATGACAGGCAGATCTCTGTGTGTTCAAGGATACAGCCAGCATGGAGACACACGCCTTTAATCTCAATACCAACCATAGAGACCTGGAGGTCTGTATAGACAGGCAGTGATGAGGAGGTCATGTGGTTGGGTTTACAACCAATGAGAAGGCAGAACAGAAAGTCAATAAAAATACAGACACAGGAAGTAGGTCTCTTTCTCGGGGGAAGGACGGCAGCGGGTGGTAAGGTGGTCTCAGCTTTGGCTATTGCTCTCTGATCTCTGGACTTTTAATTCTGCATTCGGCTCTGTGTTTCTTATTTAATAAAACTGTTCAGAATTACATCTACACTTACTATGCCCTTAACCTCTGTGATAATTCAAATTGTAACACACAAATTGGAGATTTGAAAACTAATATCCACATATAAGAAAAAACATTCAGCATCTGTCTTTTATGGTCTGGGTTACCTCACTTAGAATGATTTTTTTTTCTAGTTCCACCCTTTTACCTGCAAATTTCATTATTTCATTTTTTTCTTAACAGTTGAATAGCCATTGTGTAAATGAGCCACATTTTCATTTCATTCATTCATTGACAGAAATCTAGGCTGTCTCAGAGTTTTATTACTGTGAAGAGAAACCAAGACCATGGCAACTCTTATAAATAGAAACATTTAATTGATTCTGGATTACAGTTCAGAGGTTCAGTTCATTATCATGGCAGGGAGGATGGTGGCACGCAGAAATAGATATACAGAAATAGAAAGAGGTGAAATCCCAGAGGCTTTCTTTGAGCTAAATTTCTTTTAACTTTCTTCAAGTTAAGAAAAGCTGGCAAGAAATAAGTCAAACTAAGGCTGGGCATTCATAAGAAAGAATAAGTCTCTGTATGATTATTTGGGAGCTGAGTGACAGACCCCCCAAAGAGTAAAGAGAAAACACACACACATACATACACACAAACACACACACACACACACACACACACACACACACACACACACACACATACACATCTGCAAGAAATACTATTATAATAGTGGCACAAATGTCATGGGAGTAACCACAAACTTTCTGGTTGTATTTAAGGCCTACTCCACAAGATGGAATCCATTCCTGACACTGCTAAAGTGGCCAAGAACCTGAGACTACATAGGTCATGGGCCTGTGGGAAAAACTAATGCTATTATGTGCTAAAGGAATATATCAATAAAATGACTCCTAATGACATATTACTGTATCCACAGACCAGTGTCTCACCATCAGCAGAGAAGCCTATTCTTGCAAAAGATGGAAACTAACACAGAAACCCACAACTGGACAATGTGCAGAGAGTGAGAAACTTGGGAGCACTCAGCCCTAATTGGAATGTCTTCATCAAACAACCCCCCTAAAGTCTCAGGGTTCTGTGTGGAAGAGGAGGTGGAAAGATGTAAGAGCCAGGGCGGATGGGTGACACCATGGAAGCAGTGTCTTCCGGACACAGCAGGACTGATGCCCATGTGAACTCACAGAGCCTGTGGCAACATGCACAGGGCCTGCACAGGTTGACGCCGGATGGGGTGCCGGCACAGCGATGGAGAAGTAGATGTGAGCTCCCACCCCTAACTAAGAAGCTATTCACAATTGATAACTGCCGGCAAAGGAAGAACCAGTGTTCTCCAGTGGAGCATCACTGAGTATATTATCCGTACCTCAGGGCAGGTCACATGTGCGGGAGAAGCTGGGCAGCACACAAAAAGTTCATCGATATTTTTGTAGACTTTTTGTCTTGTTTTGCTTTGTTTGGGCATTTTTTTGTCTTAATGGTCTTTTGCTTGCTTATTTTTATTTTCATTTTTGTGGAGAGGGATTGTGTGTGTGTGTTTTTAATTTTGTTTGTTTTTAGAGAGTAAAAGAGTTTTAGAGATTAAAGGGATGGTTAGGGAGGCAGGGAGGATCTGGTAGACTGGAGGAAGGAAAATGTGGTGATATTTTGTGTATGCTCTAACAAATAAAGCTGGCCTGAAGATCAGAGTGTGGAGCTAAGCCACTAGTTAGCCATAGAGACCAGGAAGTGGTGGCACACACCTTTAATCCCAGCACTCTGGAGGCAGAGGCAGACAGATCTCTGTGAGTTCAAGGTCAACCTGGGCTACACAAAATTGATCCAGTCTAAAAGAGAAACAGAGCCAGGCAGTGGTGGCACACACCTTTGATCCCAGCCTTTGGGATCTCAAACCTTTAATCCCAGCATGAGGGAGGTGGAGACAGGAAGTGGTATGGCTGGGTGGAGAAAGGAATATAAGGTGGGAGGAGACAGGAACTCAGGTTCTTTTCAGGCTGAGGAGTTGGCAAGTTAAGAGGTGGTGGCTGTGGCTTGCTCTGCTTCTCAGCATTTACCCCAATATCTGACTCTGGGTTTTTATTACAAGACCAATTAGAATTTGTGCTACAGGAAAACATGATGAAAATATGTTGTATGATTTTTTTCAATTAAAAAAGAAAGAAATGAAAGGCAAAATGTACCAAAGAAGAAGGAGAAGAAGAAGAGGAAGAGATGGAGGAGGAGGAGAAGAACACAAGGTCCACATGCTTACAGGATAGCACTAGAGAAACCACAGTTGTTAAACACACAGGCTTTCTTCTTCAATGGAAGAAATCGACACCTGTTTTCCATCCAGAAGTCTATAAATGGATGTTGTGGTAGTTGGAATGTAATTGGCCCCCATAAATTCACAGGGAGTGGCACTATTAGGAGGTGTGACTTTGTTGGAGGAGTATGGCTTTGTTGGAGGAAGTTTATCACTGTGGAGGCGGACTGTGAGGTTTCCTATGGTCAGGATACTGCCCAATGTCATAGTTCACTTGCTGTTTCCTTCTGATCAAGATGTAGGCAGCACCTTGTCTACCTGCATGCCACCATGCTCCCTGCCATGATGATAATGGACTGAACCTCTGAAACTGTAAGTGAGACCCAATTAAATGATTTCCTTACAAGAATTGCTGTGGTCATGATGTCTCTTCACAGCAATAGAAACCCTAACTAAGACGGAAGTGTTAATACCTGGTATTAACACTTGCTATTCTGTAAAACCAGCCCTCATTGAATCCCCCAGATCCTGAGCATTGTTTCTCAGTCAATAGAATCCACCCTCATGAGAGAGGTCCTGTGTACTTTGCAAAAGAGTTTGCTGCTATGGTTATTATAAAGTCTTCCTACCTAGGCCCAGACTGCTGGGCATTGTTTCTCGGGCAGTTGAACCCATTCTTGTGCTTATTACAAACCCTTCCTCTCTAGGCCCTCGTTCTGAGGATGTTCTCAGTTAACCAAACCCACGGGTGCTAAGCTAAAGAGATGCACTTTGCACAGGAGTTTCAAGGTAGTCATGCCTAAAGCTTTGTTGTGATACTTGTTCCAGAAAAACTTTTTCTGTTGGTGGTGGTGGCACCCGGCTTTAATTCTAGCACTCGAGAGTCAGAGGCAGGTGGATCTCTGAGTTCAAGGCCAGCCTGGTCTACAGAGTGAGTTCCAGGACAGTCAGGGATACACTGACTGTCAGAGAAACCCTGTCTTGAAAAACCAAAAAAAAATTTTTTTTCCAAAGTTTTGCCATGATTAACTACATGAAAAATAAATCACTTGGTGTCAGACTCCAGAAGTTTTGGCCCAGCGCTGATTAACTAAGTTGAGCTGAACCCAAGTTTCATTCACTTCACATGGATTGTTTCTTTGCCAGCTGTGATGTTTGTAAAAAAGCAAGGACAAGGAGAGTAAACTGGTCTGAGGAAACCCTGTGCTATCCACAGGATATCCAGAGCTAGCACGCCAACTGGTCTTCCTGTGTCTGGCTTCTCACTCCCATTTAGTGACAGATAGAAAGAGATCTACATGATGAGTCCATGTAGTGTGTCACCACCTCTCTGAATTCCATCTCTACACTGACTGCCGATGTCTCCCTCCTTAGCTCCCTTTGCCTTGACCCTGTATCTATTCAAATGGCAGGCACAGGCTGTAAAAATGTCCACAGGTGAGCTGGGCCCAAGTGGCAGCAAGATTGGGCTATCAAGCAAGATTCCATCTCAACAAATAAACAGCCTCCAGGTGCCACGACAGCACAGAGGGCAGAAACCTTTTGTTCCCCGTATGTTAACAAACCTTGAGCATTATGGAAAGAGATGGGTATTGAAAGAAGGAGTCAGAGCCAGGCATTGGTGGCGCACGCCTTTAATCCTAGTACTCGGGAGGCAGAGCCAGGCGGATCTCTGTGAGTTCGAGGCCAGCCTGGTCTCCAAAGCGAGTTCCAGGAGAGGCGCAAAGCTACACAGAGAAACCCTGTCTCGAAAAACCAAAAAAAAAAAAAAAAAAAAAAAAAAGAAGGAGTCAGAGAGACAGAGAAATGGCAATGGGGCAAAGATCCCGTTCAGTCACTAAGAAGAGGGCTTTCCTGCATAGCCCCTACTTTGTGATTGGACCCAGGATGCATACTCGGTACTGTCACTTGATGTCCCTGACCCTGGGGACACCTCACACAATATCTGAGTCCCCCAAATCTGAAAAGAGCAGCCAACGAGCATTAAGTAGGTGCCCATTCAGGAGCTCTGCTCTTTGTTTCCTAGGTTGACCTAATAATAAATGCAGTTGTCTAGTTCTTGCATTGTGTAGTCAGAATTCTCTAGGATTTAAGATAGAAATACGTTAGGCAGACTTCTAAGGGATTCTGACTGCAAGTTTGAGGACAGTGCTGAGTGGTGCTGTTGTTAGGTACACCCCAGGTGTCTTAGGGTTGTTATTGCTGTGAAGAGACACCATGACCATGGCAACTCCTATAAATGAAAACATGTAATTGGGTTGGCTAGCTTACAGTTTCATTGGTTCTGTCCATTATCATCATGACGGGGAGCATGGGGATGTGCAGGTAGACATGGTGCTGGAGGAGTAGTTCAGAGTCCTACATCCTGCAGGCAACAGGAAGTCGACTGAGACACTGGGTGGTATCCTGTAAGCATAGGAAACCTCAAAGCCTGTCCCCACAGTGACACACTTCCTCCAACAAGGCCATACCCACTCTAACAAAGTCACACCTCTTAATAAGGCCACTCCCTATGAGATTATGGGGGCCCATTACATTCAAACTACCATAGCAGGCTATGACTGATACATTATAAGACTTTGTAGCTGAAGTTTTCCTGGTCCTGCTCAGCTCCCGTGGCCCTGCGGCTGTCCACTTGGACCCAAGTAAACACACAGAGACTTATATTACTTATAAACTGTATGGCCATATCAGGCTTCTTGCTATCTAGTTCTTATATCTTAATTAACCCATTTCTATAAATCTATACTTTGCCACATGGCTCATGGCTTACCAGTATCTTTACATCTTACTTCTCATGGCAGCGGCGGCTGGCAGCATCTCCTGACTCAGCCTTCCACTTCCCAGAATTCTCCTCTCTGCTTATCCTGCCTATACTATACTTCCTGCCTGGCTACTGGCCAATCAGTGTTTTATTTATCAATCAATCAGAGCAACACATTCACAGCATACAGAACGACATCTCTAGCACATGACTTCTTGAAAGTTCATTTGGTGGCTATTGCACTAAGGCCAAGTTCGCACTGGAAGGAGACAATGGAGAGAATACAGCACAGCACACTGGGCTCACCACCAACTGCCACCATCCTCTATCATCCCTACTCATCCTCCCCAACTCCGCCAGGAAGGGCTTTGACTTTGGGGAGTTCTGGCCTAGATGATGGCTTGCCTGCTCCTGCTAGCATGCTTCATGCTCTCTTCTGTCCGCAGGCTCCAGCCCTGGAAACAGATGACTTTTCACAAGCATTTCTACTTGTTTCCTAATGGGGACTATGGGGTCCTGCCCCTTGATAGTCCCCTCCCAGGGTCTAGGAAGAATCTACAACCAGCTGATAATTAATCTTTGAAGGGGCTGGAGAGATGGCTCAGAGGTTAAGAACACTGGCTGCTCTTCCAGAGGACCTGAGTTCAGTTCTCAGCAACCACATGGTGGCTCACGGCCACCTATAATAAGATCTGGTGCCCTCTTCTGGCATGCAGGCACATAGCAGGTGGAACACTGTGCACATAATAAATAAATAAATCTTTAAAAAAATCTTTGAAGATATGAAATGAATCTATGTACACGAAACCCCTTAGTCCATACACTTTATTATTCTGTGTCAGTTCTCTCTCTACACAGCTTCTATTCTGCTCTCACGCCTAGCTCCTTTCTTGCCTGATTTCTCTCTACATTTATCTGCTGTCCCTTCTAAGTTCTATCTTAATTCCTTCATCTTAGCTCTGTCCCATCTAGGTTCTCATTCATCTAGTTCCTTCCCATCTTAGCTCCTCTCCCATCTTCTTCTCTCTCATCTTGTTCTTCCCCATCTGGCTCTTCCTCATCTTCCATCTCATTCCTCTAGTACTCTCTTCTAGCCCTTCAATCTAATTCTTCCCCATCTAGTTCGTTCCTCTCCAGTTCTTACCTATCTAGTTCTGTTCTCTTTTTTCCCTCTCTCTCTCCTCCTCTCTATCTCCTTATTCTCTCTGTTCTCTCCCTAAGTCTTTCAGGAATCCAGTTATAAACCCAAGCAATAGCAGTCCTCTGGCAGAGCAAGGTCACCAGGCTTGAATTCTTACAGGGTCATAAAGGCAGGTAAGAATTTTCCTCAGGCAGTGACCACCAGGCTTTCTTTTACAACCCAAAAAGGGAGTGGTAAAGGAGGAGGTCAATAGAGATCTAATGATCAGTTAGTATATCAAGAAGGGAATTTATGTGCTCCTTCTACATTCCAAGAAGTGGTTAGGTAAGAAATTAGGAGTCTCTTAGTAACGCTGTAAGGATGGAGGGTCTCACCCTAAATAACACAAGAAATAAAGCTATCCGCCTGATCTAAGAGACAGGTGTTGTTTTATTTGACCTTGGATGCTTGAGAGCTATTTTAGACAAATACACTGTTAGGAGTTCTTGGAAGCATGCATAGCATTACAAGAAAATCACTGTAGGAACCAGCTAATATATATACAAAAGCTAAAATATCACCAAGACTTCTTAAGCCACGGCCTGACCTTTGGAGAAGTCCTTGACTTTTCCAAGTAGTAGCTTTTGTGATAGTAGCTGAATTCCATTATGTTTTCCCGTGGCTTGCAGCAGTTTCACAGTATTTCAAAAGAAATGAGGAAACAGAAATGGATAAAGGAAAACTGGTTTATTTGTAGCTTGGTATAATTGGGAAAGAATATTCTAGTTATCTCCACTTTTCTTGTAGCAGTGTTATAACCTTGTAGAAAATATTAAAGGAAAGCCTGGGGCCTGCATATGTCGACTTCGCTGGAAGCTATTAGAACTGTGTGAAATCTCTTCCTGGGAGTCAAGTGGCTCCAGGAATTCAGTTTATTCTCTACTCCCTCATGGAATGGGATTCCTGGAGCAATTTTAATTGCTAGAGTGTCTAGAATTTTTCAGCTGGCTTGCCTTCTTTCTTTTCCTTTTCTTTTTCTTTTCTTTTCTTCCTGTCTTCCTTCCTTCCTTCCTTCCTTCCTTCCTTCCTTCCTTCCTTCCT
>CABHPQ010167967.1:3562-18532 GCA_902168405.1 Peromyscus aztecus | reverse complement strand
CTTCCTTCCTTCCTTCCTTCCTTCCTTCCTTCCTTCCTTCCTTCCTTCGAGACAAGGTTTTACTGTATAGCTCTGGCTTGCTTGGAAGTAGATATATAGACCAGGCTAGCCTCAAACTTCAGAGATCTACCTGTCTCTGCCTCCTGAGTACTAGAATTAAAATATGGACCACCATCCTGACAGTAATCCATTTTTAGAGTCCCTGTTACACTCTGTCATGCTCTCAGACTTAAGAAGCACAGGGACAGGGCTAGAACCAGAAGACTTTTCATCTTGGCTTTGATGACAACATCCCCACTTGACAGCTCTTCTCCCTGTCTGCTTCCCTGCACGTGGTAAGAACAGCTGTCTCCGTTCTTCCCATAGCTCCTAAAAGGGAACACAGATCATCTGTCCTGTAAATATCGTTGGTTCAGAGTGGGGTTTGTAGAAATCAGTTTTCCTGCAGGGAAGGAAGGCCCAGGGGAGAAGAGAAACTGCTGCCATGATTTCTTTTTCTTTTTCTTTTTCTTTTTCTTTTTCTTTTTTTGATTCTTCAAGACAAGGTTTCTCTGTAGCTTTGGATCCTGTCCTGGAACTCACTCTGTAGACCAGGCTGGCCTCAAACTCACAGAGATCCACCTGTTACTGCCTCCCGAGTGCTGGAATCAAAGGTGTGCGCCACCACCGCCCAGCATGATTTCTTTTTCAGGAAACCTTTGCCTTCTGTTGTGCCCAAGGTGCAAGACCCCGGGAAGAGAACACCAGAGACACCAAAATGCAAAAGCAAGGTTTATTAGAGCAGTTCAAGCCACAGCAGGGACCTCATCGAACACACCAATACAGCGGAGGCTAGAGGAGATGCCCCTCCCTGAGGATGCACAGGTTTTAATGGCAAAAACCACAAGGTTACCTTATCAGGGGGGTTTCAGCATGGGTACAATCCTGATTGGCTCATGTCTTGGGACTTTCCAGAATTCTGCTGTTATCTCATATCCAGTTTAACCCTGGTCATTTGTTAAGCCCTTTTCCTGAGCTGTGTCCTGGTTGGGACATTCTGTCACCAGATGGCCAGATGGCCATTTCTAACATCCTGATTTTGCAGTTTCTTGTTCCTAGAATTTATGTCAGCAGTTCTGAGAATTCAAAACTCAGTCCTGTTTCAAACTGGGCTTAGGAGCTTGCTTAAAATGGAGGTGCTTTGGTTCTTCACCTTCAAATCCTGTCTTTTCTATAATGCCCCAGAAAGATGTGGTCTACACAACAAGTAAATTTCCAAGGTACAAAAACTAATGAGAAAGACAATCCAGGATCTGGAACTGCCCATAAATCAGTAAATTCTGGTGGCCATGTAAGGGTATGCCAAATCTTTTCACACTAATAACCCTGGATGGGATTTTTTTCTCCCCCTCCACCAGTACTGTGGATTGAGTCTGGGACCCTGAGCATGTAAGGTAAGAGCTCTGACACTGAGCTCAGACCCTGAACTCCCTGGGAAGCTTAGCAAGGTAGAAATGACAGCCCTCCCCACTGGGCAGGGGGGTGTAAGCCAGTGTGGTGCTTTCCTGGCCCCACGTGGTGTAAGATCATCTTTCAGATTTGCCTGGGGTGGGTGTTCTTAAGTATGAGTAGCATTCTATCCTCATTCCTTCTCACTGTTCCTTCTCATTCCAACTGTGTCCAATCCTGATAATGACAAATAGAGTGTAAGGTAAGGTCTCTAGGGACGTAAGTGGGAGGGCCAGACCAGGAGGAAGTAGAGGGGGAGGCAGGTGCTCCCTGTATTAACACTTTTCTCTGTTGCTGTAACTAAATGCCTAACAAAAGCAGCTTAAGGAAGGGGGGTTTATTTTGTCTCGCACTCCAAGGGTACATCCTACCATGGTGGGGAAGATTATCACACTCTCTCCAGTCAGAAACCAAAAAGCAATGGCTGCCGTTGCTCGGCGCCCTTTCTACTTTTTATTTATTTATTTGCCCATGGAATTGAGGCAAAATAAAAAGACAAAAAAAAATTAGAGGCCATTGGTGGAGCCTCTACCCTGAAATCTGACTCATTTTCCTGTGACGGAGTCAAAGCCAGGAAAATTCCAGAACAATCGATGGACAACCTGTGTATCTGCCTACATCTGCTTATTGAGGTTTAGAACTGTTAGTTATTTGGCGGTGCTCTTACCCTGCGAGGAAATGTCACCAAACAGGACAGAATCCACTAACAAGAGTTTTATTAAGATAAGAGAGAGAGACAAACACAGGCTCATGTGGCTACTCCACGCATGCGCGTAGATCACATGGTTACGTTGTGCGCTTTATGCAACCATGCAAAGCCACAGGTCCTGGTCACGTGAGACATTTTGACCCAGAAATGGCTATTTTGATCCAGAAATGGCTAGGTGGAAGTGTCTAGGTCTGCCGGGCATGCCCAACTGTGGGGGCGTGTTGTGAATCTATCAAGAATGATGTGGAACCTCCAGTTTTAACACTTCTCTCAGATTCCTAAAGTAATTATCTGTGCCTACCTAGGCCCAGGAAACCTTGCGATCTAGAGTTTTGACACTTCTCTATGCCCTAAGTTTCTACAGCATAGTAACCTGTCAATCTTGTATAAAGTACACCCTTTGAGTAACGTAAGAAATGGAGGGAAGGGATTTAAAAGTAATATTTTTAATACTTCCCTGAGAATTTGGTACAATGTATTTTGATTGTATTTATACCCCCAACTTCCCTCACATCCACTCTTGCCTTCCTACTCTCCCAACTTCAAATTCTCTCTCTCTCTCTTTTTTTTTTCATCCATTGAGTTCAAGTCGTGTTATTTAAATACCTCTGGGTGTGGACAGCCCTTGAGAGTGGCTGACCTACCAGGGGTTACACCCTTAAAGAAAACTGACACTCCTTAACCCAGCAGTTATCAAATGTAAATACCTCCTCAGCTAGGGTTGGGACTCAGGCTAATGTCCAGGAGAGAGTTTTTACCATTCTTTATGATAAAATTTGAGAGGCGCCCAATCATACATGTGCCTATTATAAAATCATCTAAGAGTTGAGGCTCAGTGTTTAAGAGCATGTGATGTTTTTAAAGAGGACCCCGGTTCAGAGTGCATGCAGCTCAGACATCTGTAACTCCAGTTCCAGGGAATCTGATGCCCTCTTCCAGCCTATGGGGACACTACACTCATGTGGTGCACATACATATACTCAGGCAAAACACATATACACATAAAATTAAAAAAAAAAAACTTTCTTTAAAAACACCTAAGAGTGCTGGGCGGCGGTGGCACACACTTTTAATCCCAGCACTTGGGAGGCAGAGCCACGCAGATCTCTGTGAGTTCGAGGCCAGCCTGGTCTACAGAGTGAGCTCCAGGACAGGCTCCAAAACTATACAGAGAAACCCTGTCTCAAAAAACAAAACAAACAAAACAAAACAAAACACCTAAGAGTGACTCACCTTTGTGAAACCTGTGCCCATTCTTGGGAATGTCTTGTCTTTCCTGACCACCTTCAGCTTGTTGTAAACCTTCATACTTAAAATGTATGCTGTTAATAAACTGCAACTGTGTTTCACACCAGCTCTGCTGAAATTCTTTTCTATGGCAAGACCCAAGAGCCCCGAAGGCCACTGCCAGTGACAGCGTATGCTGTGCTCCCATTTCTGCCCTTCTGACAGCATGGTACCACCTACATCAAGGATGGATCTTCCCACCTCAACCCAATCTAGAAACGCCTGGAGGTTCGTCCCCTGGTGTCTCGGTCACTGTTCCATTGCTATAAAGAGACATTCATGACCAAAGCAACTTTTTTTTTCTTTTATTTATTTTTTTTTTATATATATATATATATATATATATATATATATATATATTATCAGCTTGATAAAGTACAAATTCTTATCCTAATAGTGAAATGTTTTACTGAAGCTTGCCCAGTGATTGAGTAAAACCAAAACTTATTATAAGCCACAGTCATCCTAGGGTCCCCCCTGCTATGTAGCCTCCCTGGATCTGTGGGTTGCAGTCTGACTGTTCTTTGCTTTATATCTAGTATCCAGTTATGAGTGAGTACATACCATGTTTGTCTTTCTGAGTCTGGGTTACCTCACTCAGGATGATATTTTCTAGTTCTGTCCATTTGCCTGCAAACCTCATGATGTCATTGTTTTTCTCTGCTGCATAGTACTCCATTGTGTATATGTATCACACTTTCTTAATCCATTCTTCAGTTGACAGGCATCTAGGTTGTTTCCAGATTCTGGCTATTATGAATAGTGCTGCTATGAACATAGTTGAGCATGTATCTTTGTGGTATGATTGAGCATTCCTTGGACATATGCCCAAGAGTAGTATGGCTGGGTCTTGAGGTAGATCAATTCCCAATTTTCCGAGAAACCGCCATACTGATTTCCGCAGTGGTTGTACAAGTTTGCATTCCCACCAACAGTGAAGGAGTGTTCCCTTTGCTCCACATCCTCTCCAACATAGACTGTCATTAGTGTTTGATCTTAGCCATTCTGACAGGTGTAAGGTGTATCTCAGAGTCGTTTTGATTTGCATTTCTCTGATGACTAAGGATGTTGAGCATTTCTTTAAATGTCTTTCAGCCATTTGAGATTCTTCTTAGCCATTCTGACAGGTGTAAGGTGGTATCTCAGAGTCGTTTTGATTTGCATTTCTCTGATGACTAAGGATGTTGAGCATTTCTTTAAATGTCTTTCAGCCATTTGAGATTCTTCTTTTGAGAATTCTCTGTTTAGCTCTTTAGCTCATTTATTAATTGGATTGTTCAGTATTTTGATGTCTATAAACTAGACATCAAACTTTATATACTTTGGAGATCAGTCCTCTGTCAGATGTGGGGTTGGTGAAGATCTTTTCCCATTCTGTAGGCTGTCTTTTTGTCTTATTGACCGTGTCTTTTGCCCTACAAAAGCTTCTCAGTTTCAAGAGGTCCCATTTATTAATTGTTGTGTTCAGTGTCTGTGCTGCTGGTGTTATATTTAGGAAGTGATCTCCTGTGCCAATGCATTCAAGAGTACTTCCTACTTTCTCTTCTATCAAGTTTAGTGTAACTGGATTTATGTTGAGGTCTTTGATCCACTTGGACTTGAGTTTTGTGCATGGTGACAGATATGGATCTATTTGCAATCTTTTACATGTTGACATCCAGTTATGCCAGCACCATTTCTGCATCTCTGTATTCCTCACAGGCCTGAACCAACCAGGAGAGTTCATGCAGAATGGGCCAGCTAGGTCCCAGAAAGGAAAGCCCAGGGAGTACCCTGAGTCAGCATGGGCCCAGAGGGGGCTATAAGCCCAGAAGTGGTCCTCAGTGGAGCTGCAGGTGCAGTTCGGCCACCTGATGGACACTGCTCTTCCTGGCCTCCTCCTCTTTTCTCCCCATCATAGTCCTCTGGAGCACACAGGCGGGGTCTGCCTGCTCTAACTGAGCCCACCCCATAGCCGCTTCTTCTTGTTCTGTCAGCAAAGCGGCAGCACCTGAATCTGCTGCTGTTTCAGCTACTGACTGTGGCTCCGCCGCTCAGGTCAGGGCCCAACAGGACTTCTGCATCCTGCTGGAACTGCCTCTGTGTCTGCAGCCAAATGCAGTTTTTAACTAAGTCTCTATCTTTCTATTTTACCAATAAAGACTCAGGAGTCAGATACTGGGGTGAAAACCTGCTTGCTCAGAGACACCGGGAAGTAACCAATCGACCTTCCTCCTTAGCTGGCAACTCAGAAACAGGGAGTCTCTCCTTCTGTCCCAAAACCAAAAGGACCACTGTTAGGATTCTGCCACTCCAGCTATATGACCGCGCATGCACAGTTCAGTAGCTAAGCAAGGGGTCTTACATCTTACAACATCAGTGCATTGCGTGATTGCGCAAATGCATACAGCGTGGTCATGCATTCAGCACATGCGAGACGTAGCTCCGTAAAGCTCTGATACTGGGTTTTGTAGTGCCTCTGACCTTTCTCGCATGGTAACCAGCACCGCATATATTTTAAAACCAACAACCACCAAACACGAAGTCTCTCCCTACTACTTCCTGTGCATTTCTCTACCCATTTCTGGACTCCCTCTAACTCTCTATGGCTACTACCTGTTAACTAGTTGGTGACTCCACCTTCTGACCCAGATTTTATTTAATTAATGCAAACTCAGGGTTTACAATGTGATCAAATATCCTGCAACAGCTTCTGGCCTCCACTAGCTAGCCAGATCTTTGCCCTTTTGTTGGAGCCCACAGTGACTCCAGCTTGTGGCTTGCTTCCATCTTGACTCAAGGTCAGAGAGTTCAAGCTTGTCTTTGCTCCTTAAGGCTGGATAACAGGATGTTTGGCCCAAGGGTGATTACCAGATGTCTTAAGAATTAAGGAGGTGTTTACACTAGTTTGTTCTTTGAACCATGGTGTCCTTGAGAGGAGGAGGTCTTTTTTGCCTCCTTGCTTCTGTATAAAAAGGAGATGAGAATAAAGCAACCTCTGGAGGCATCACCATCCCTGACCTCAAGCTCTATTATAGAGCTATAGTAATAAAAACAGCTTGGTACTGGTGTAAAAACCGACATACAGACCAATGGAATGGAATTGAAGACCCTGACATTAATCCATGCACATACAAACACCTGATTTTTGACAAAGAAACCAAAACTCTACAATGGAAAAAAGAAAGTATCTTCAACAAATTGTGCTGGCATAACTGGATGTCAATATGTAAAAGATTGCAAATAGATCCATATCTGTCACCGTGCACAAAACTTAAGTCCAAGTGGATCAAAGACCTCAACATAAATCCAGTTACACTGAACCTGACAGAAGAGAAAGTAGCAAGTACTCTTGAACACATTGGCACAGAAGATCACTTCCTAAATATAACACCAGTAGCACAGACACTGAGAGCAACAATTAATAAATGGGACTTCTTGAAACTGAGAAGCTTTTGTAGGGCAAAAGACAGCCTACAGAATGGGAAAAGATCTTCACCAACCCCACATCTTGTAGCGATAACGCCCGCGCTACCACCATCCATTTACCATGTCCGAGCGAGGGGCTGTGGATTAAAAACAGAGACAGAGACAGCGGGTTACTCGCCTCAGCAGAAAGCCGAATGTCGTTTATTGAAAGAGGGAGGAAACCTTAAATAGTCTTACAGCACAATGGAGGATCCCCAGAGGGCAGAAGTTTGCTACTGAATGCACCACATTCTTGCATCTAAGCTGTTAACACCCAATATGCAGGATACACAAACAAGGAACTTCCCTTAAGCGTTCAGGAGGGTGGATACCGGCAGGGAATTAGCATAGGGAGGACATGTGGTCAAGGTCGGCAAGCAGGCAAACACTCACAGTGGGGGGCCGGGGCCCACAACATCTGACAGAGGACTGATCTCCAAAGTATATAAAGAACTCAAGAAACTAGACACCAAAATACTGAACAATCCAATTAAAAAATGGGCTAAAGAGCTAAACAGAGAATTCTCAAAAGAAGAATCTCAAACGGCTGTTCTTGAATTATTAATCCAATTGTGGGTCATAGTCAGTTAATATCTCCCAGCAATTTCTGAAAATCATAGAAAGTTCATAATTGATCTCTCCTGGTTTGTACTTTCTGTGGTTGAATTTTATGTAAACCTATCCTATATCCTAGATAATTAATAGAATCTCCTCTTTGTATTTTTTCAGGAGCAATTTTTAATCCCCAACAAGGCAAAATTTTCTTTACTTCATCAAACATTTTTTCTAAGCTATCTGCATCTGAATCAGCTAGTAAGATATCATCCATATAATAGTAAATTATAAATTGAGGAAAGTGACTATGAATTATTTCCAATGGCTGTTGTACAAAATATTGATGCAAGGTGGGGTTGTTTAACATTCCTTGTGGAAGAATTTTCACCTAATACCTTTTAACAGGCTGGAAATTATTGTTAAGTAGGCACTGTGAAGGCACATTTTTCTCTATCCTGTTCTTGTAAATGTATAATAAAAAAAAAAGTCTTTTAAATCAGTCACTGTAATAGGCCATCCTTTAAGTAATAAAGAAGGCAAGGGGGGCTGGAGAGATGTCGCAGAGGTTAAGAGCACTGACTGCTCTTCCAGAGGTCTGAGTTCAATTCCCAGCAACCACATGGTGGCTCACAGCCATCTATAATGAGATCTGGTGCCCTCTTCTGGCCTGCAGTCATACATGCTGTATACTAAATAAATAATATAATAAAAAAAAAAAAGAAGGCAAGGGAATTCCAGGCTGTAAAGAACCCACTGGTGAATCACCTTATTTACAGCTCTCAGATCTGTTACCATTCTCCAGTTTCCAGATTTCTTTTAATGACAAATACAGGAGAAATCCAAGGATTGGTCAATTCTTCAATATGCTGAGCACTTAGCTGCTCCTGTACCAGCTGTTCTAGTGCCTGCAATTTTTCTGATGTCAAAGGCCATTGTTCCACCCACACAGGTTTGTCAGTTAACCATTTTAAAGGTAGAGCTGTTGGTACCTTTGAAAGCTCAATAGCTGTTGTGCCCTGCTTATGTAAAATCTGAATGGTCTGTTACTGTTTTTGATAATACCTCTTAATACTTCTCTCAGAAGCATTTTTTATTTTATGGTTTGTTTCTGAGTTGGAGGAATGTTAGTCTGAGTTTTCCATTGCTGTAACAAATAATGTCCCCATAAATTTATTGCTATGTTAACCACATATGGCTTTAATTCCCCTCTCTGTCCTTCTGGCCCTGTACACTTGACCCACTTTATACTTTTTTTTAACCTGAGATAAAGTTCCAATCCCGAGAAGTTGAATATTTACCTCCTGAAGAGGCCAATCTGTATGCCAAGATTTTGGTGCAATTATTACTATGTCTGATCCTGTGTCTACCAAACTGTCAATTACAATGCCATTTATTTGTATCATTTGCTTTGTCTTTGATCATTTATAGAAGTTTGCCAAAATACTTGTTTTACGGTCTCTCCTAAATTTTATCTGCTGAAGTTATTTGGTCCTTGGTCATATCCAGAGCAGTATGGTTTTTAAAACAGGCATTAAGTATTTTATTGCTCTGTGAATGAGTTTCTCCTATGCTGACAGGGAATGATTGAACCAAATTTGATATTGGGGTCTGTGAGATGCCAATGACAAAGGGTTACCTCACCTGTCCCTTGTTGAACTGCATTCATTAGTCCAATGCCGGCCTTTGCCACACCTTCTGCATGTTTGAGAAGGCTGGGGCCTTCTATTTGGATTATCTCTAGGAAAAAACAACAACAACAACATTGTTTCTAGGAATGCCTTGCCTACAATCCCTTTTCAGATGACCTTGCTTACCACAATTAAAACATCTGACATTTTGATTTTTCTTAAAATTTTTAGAAATCACTTCTATCAAAGCAGCATCATAAGTGTGAGATCCAATATCAGCCACATTTCTAATCCATTCATCTATTGGTGTTGGTCTTGCCTTTAAAAGCCTAATTACTCTTTCGTATTCTGAATTAGCATTTTCAAAAGCCAAAGATTCAATTAATATTGAATTTGTCTAACTTTTGGATCTGATACTATTCTATTTATAGCTGAAGTCAATCTTTGCAAAAAATCAGTGAAGGCTTCTTTTGGGTCTTGTTTAATTTTAGTAAATGACTCAGTCCTCTTTCCTTATTCTTCAACCTTGTCCCAAGCATCCAAAGCTGCTAAATGACATGGAGCCAACATGCAATCATCAAACCAAACTGTCTTTGCAAATCAGCACAATGGCCTTCATTAAGAAACTGCTCTTGGGAAATATCATTAACTCTAGTCCTATTTTATTTTTCTATGGCCCTAGCTTCCTCTTTCTACTATTCTCTCCATTGTAACTGAGGCCCAGCTTCCAATATTGCTGGACCTAAATCTTTCCAGTCTTGGGGGATGATTCTGTTCTGAGTTGCCCACAAATTTATGTGGGAGCCCACAGAGGTTTCCTAGCAAGATCTGAGCTTGCTTTACCAGCAAGGCTCCATAAGAGGATGATTGGACCACAGGCCTGGGTGTTTGGAAGAGTCTACACTTGGCTGTATCTAGCAAGGGGGAGGTCTTTTGCCTCACTCCGTGACATTGTTATAAAAAGCCCTTTTGAATAAAGTTCTGGGCCATTGAGTATTGACTCAGGTCCTCCCGTTTTCTGTGTTTCTGTCTTTCCTCTCATCAGCTAGGTCTCTGTTTCTAGGAACCCTGTAAAAGGTGGGAGCAGGATTCCCACAAATTTAACATCTGCTTCACATAGGGTGAATGCATGCCATATGAAATGACTGCTTCCTTAAATCTCCTCAAACCTAATATTTCTACAGGATCCCAGTTAAGTTCTGCATAGCCATGGGGGTGCCTATCATCTGGTGGTCATTTTTGTGTGGTAACTGGATGAACTAAGATTGTTTTTCTAATAACTTTGAGCTGCTCTTCTTCTGTTTCATAATGCAATGGTGTGGTAGGTTCTGCTCTAAACTCCTCTGTCTGTGTGTGAATATTTTTATTAGTTTCATTGGTAGGTCTTTCTACAGATTGTACCTTACCAATCAATTTTTCATATTTGGCACAGTTATCAAGCCACTTTTTTAAAGATAAAATTTGAATTACCAAACTAATAATAATTATAATTGACATTATGCCAATCCCGGCTAAGTCAGTTATCCCTTCATTTATTTTTTCCATTTTCAAGCCATCTATTGTAGAATTATACATGATTCTAACTCTCTGCAGTGTAATAATAGTCCCCAATTTTTTGTTTGTTTTTGTTTTTTGTTTGTTTGTTTGTTTGTTTCTCTGTGTAGCCCTAGCTGTCCTAGAACTCGCTTGGTAGACCAGGTTGGCCTCGAACTCACAGAGATTCACCTGCCTCTGCCTCCCGAGTGCTGGGATTAAGGGCGTGCACCACCACCACCACCCTGCCAACATTCCCCATTCTTTTTTTTTTTTTAAATAATCCCTTTATTTTTATTTTATTTGCGCTGGTGCTTTGTCTGCATGTATGTCTATGTGAGGGTGTCAGATCTTGGAGTTACACTTGTGGGCTGCCGTGTGGGTGCTGGGAATTGAACCCTGGTCCCCTGGAAGAGCAGTCAGTGCTCTTAATCACTGAGCCAACTCTCCAACCCCATATTCCCCATTCTTAACGTGGGAAAGATTTTATTTTTAAATAAAACTTAATTCTCCCCTTAAGAATTCCCAGGTGTCTCACTGGATCTACTGATTTTTCAGTTTGTCCACAGTGGCAGGAGTGGTGAAGGTGGAGCCGCGCAGGGGCAGCATAGGGCTGCAGTGGGGGGGGGGGGGGTTTAAGGGGGGAGGGGGCTGGGGGGGGGGGGGGGGGGGGGGGGGGCTGCCCAGGCAGCCAGGCTAGTGTGGTGCAATGAGCTGCCTCTGTGTTGCACAGGCTAGGTGGAGGGCACTGGCCGCTGTTCGTGCACAGCGGAGAGTTGAGAGCGCAGATGTGCGGCACCGCACCGCCTGAGCAGGCGCGAGTGGGAGTGGAGGTGGCTGAACTGGTGTGGTGGCAGCCTGAGGGAGTGGACCCAGGAAACTCATGTGTCCTGGGCTGCTTTTACAATGTATCTGAACATGACCTTGAACTTCTGATCCTCCTACAGACACCGTGACTGCTAGGTTTACAGGTGTGCACCGTTTTGTACAATGCTGGAGACAGAATCCACGGCATTGAACATCCTAGGTAAGCATTCCACCAACTGAGCTCAACCTCAGCTTTTTGTTCATTTTGTTTGTTTGTTTGTTTGTTTGTTTGTTTGTTTGTTTGTTTGTATGACCTATCCAGAAATGACAGCCAGGTATTGAAATCACCCACTATTATTGTATTAGGATTTTGACTGTTCAACAGTGCTTTGTTTTGTTTTTTTATAAAATTGGAAGCTCCAATATGTAGTGCAAAAATATTTACAACTGTTACATCTTTTTGATACACTGTTCCCTTTATTACTATGTAGCAGGTTTTCTTTATCTCTAATTTTGGTTTGAAAACTACCTTATCAGATATAGGAAGAGCTACACCATCTTATTTTCAGTTTCTGCTCACTTAATAGATTGTTTTCCATCTTTTGACACTCTCTCTCTTTACCGGTAAAGTGTCTTGGTGACTGCAGAAAGTTGTGTCTAATTTTTTAATCCAGTTAGCTAGTCTATGTCTCTTTATTGGTGAATTGAAGACATTTACATTTAAGGTTATTATTGAGATATGTTTACTAATTTTTCAGTGACAAAACACCATGACCAAGGAAACTTATAGAAGAAAGAGTTTATTGGGACTTAACCGTTTCAGAGGGTGAGTCCATGACCAATACCATGGTGGGTAGCAGGCAGGCACAGTGCTGGAGCCGTAGCTCAGAGCTGATATCTTAGTCCACTGGCACAAGGCAGAGAAAGCTAATGGAAATGGCACAACTTCTTAAAACTTCAAAGCTAGCCCCCAGTGACACACCTCCTCCAACAAACCCACACCTCCTATTCCTTCCCAAACAGTTCTCCCAACTGGGAACCAAGATTCAAACATATGAGCCCATGGGGGCCATTCTCATTCAGACCCCCACAGCTAATTCCTATCATCTTATTGGTTTCCTGGTTCATTTGATTATTCTTTGTTCTTTGCTTTCTCTTCAGTGTAAGGAATTTAACGGTTCACTGTGTTCGAAACAATGGATTCCTTCCTGGTTCTTTCTTCAGCCATTCCTCTTATAAATCTGGTCTTTCCTGTGCTCTAATCATTAAGCCTGCCTTTCTTAGTCCTACGAATATAGTACTCCTTTAAATATCTTCTACAAAGCTGACTTGATGGGCATGAACTGCCTTAGTCTGTACTTGTCTTGAAATGTCCTTATTTCTCTGTAAAAATAGAAAGGTAGCTTTGCTGGATATACCACTCTTGGTTGGCAGTTAGCTGCTTTGGGGGCTGGAAATATTGCATTCTGTGCTTTCCTGGCTTTGAGGGTTCCTGACAAGCAATTCTGTTACTCTGATGTTTCTGCTCTTCTGAGTTGGCATTTTCCCTTACAGCTTTGAGTATTGTTTCTTAGCTTTGTGTTCTTGACATCTTGAGTATGGTGTGTTCTCTGGTCTCATCTGATTGGGGTTCTAATGTCTCTTGTGTTTGAATGTCCATTTCTCTACACTTGGGAACTTTTCTGCTATGGTTACATGGAATAGGTTTTTTACACAATGATGTTTATCACAGCTCCTACCTCCAACTTGCGTAACTCCATCTGGACTGGAACTCATTATGCAGACCAGGATGGCCTCAAACTTACAGCAATCTGCTTGCCTCTACCTCTCAAATGCTGTGTACTGTTATTCCTGGATCCACTGTTGTGTGACAGCAGAATCAACAAAAACCGACAAAAACTGGAAGCCTGGAGCTCACAGCACGACTTTCAGGGAACTCAACAGATTGGAGAATGCCTCTTCCAGGCAGCTCAGCTTACCTGAGTTTTCTAGGCAACTTGGTTTGTCTGAGAGTGTTTCTCAGCTGTCCTCACTGCTTATCTAAGCTTAGGGAGTAAAAGACCTAGAAAATCTGGTGAGCTTTAGGGACTTCCTGAAGCTATTGAGTAGAAATGTCCTGATTTTGTCATTATTTTTAATCATGTGTGTGTGTGTGTGTGTTTGTGTAGTTATGTGCATGTGAGTTTAAGTGCCCACAGAGGCTAGAGGAAGAGTCAGAGCTACTCCATCTGGTATCACAGAAAATTGTGAGCCAGTTCCTAAGTTTTAACATGGTTCCCTCCAATTGGAAGGTTTTTATCTTGGGATAAACTGCTACATAACATCATTTATTTATCCATTTATTCATCTATTGAATGTATGTGTGCACACATGCAGGTCAGAGGACAACTTACAGTTCTCTCCTTCCACCACGCCAGTCCAGGGGTTAACCTCAGGGCATCAGGCGGGGAATAAAGCACCTTTATCCAAGGAGCCATCTCACGGGTCCCAATATCTCAGTTTTTAATGATTTGTCTCTAAAGATGGCATCTGTAGATTTCCATGTGGAAAAGAGGGATTTCTCTTCAACAATGACCTATCGACATGATGACTAGCTGTGCCATCAAAACCTACAGCTGAATGTGAGGTTCCTGGGGACAGTGGGCTTATCCTGAGCACGGGACTTCTGGGTGGGGCTTCTGCTTGAGTTACCCTCCGGAAGCGGCTTCTGAGTTTGTCCATGTCATGTCAGGCTTTCTTTTCTGTGTTGTATACCCTTGCTTCTGCTCCTTTTTATTTTTTTAACCTTTTTTCATTTCCTTCATGGATTTTGTATTTTGGAAGCTTTTCCTCTATATTTCTCTATAGCCCTGGCTGTCCTGTAACTCACTCTGTAGACCAGGTTGGCCTTGAACTCAGAGATCCACCTGCCTCTGCCTCCCGAGTGCTGGGATTAAGGGTGTGCACCACCACCCCGGGAAAGCCTATTTCTTTATTCTGACTCTTCCTTCCCCAGCTCTCACAGAGACAGCCTCTAATCTACCATCTTACTGAGGCAGAATAGAAGACACAGAAAATCGTGGAGCCATGAGAAGGGAAAGGAGCCCCTCACTCTGGAGTCTGGCTCAAGCCATTCACCATCTGAGGAAAAAAAGAATTCCATCACAACTAACATTTGCTGGTAAGCCTGCCACGGCAGAGTTAATATTCTTTCATATACAGATATATTATGTTAAATTAGGAACGACCCACACAGGAGGCTTGTACATATATGACACATATGATGTTGATAGAGCCTCATCCTTTCCCCACACATTTTTGGGAATCTCAAACAAAACTTAACTTTGAAGCTGGGCATGGAGGTGCATGCCTTTAACCCCAGAACTCAGGAGGCAGAGGCAGGCACATCTCTGAGTTCTAGGTGAACCTGGTCTACAGAGAGAGTTCCAGGACAGCCAGAGCTACACAGAAACCCTGTCTCTAAATAAATAAATAAATAAATAAATAAATAAATAAATAAATAAATAAATAAGTATC
>CABHPQ010167966.1:31117-50596 GCA_902168405.1 Peromyscus aztecus | reverse complement strand
GTCCCTGTTCTCAAGAGCCCTTGCCAAGTGCTAGTTTCTATCAGGACCTTTTTTATGGTTGTGATAGGGAACTAGGTTCGTCCTCCAGCTGGCTGCACACAGCGCCTCCTCGCGGCGATGGTGGGAGGTGTCTGAGAACAGAAGGACGCGGGAGACTAGGGTCCTGAGGAAGGAGGGGAGGAGGCCCCGGGGCGGGTGAGCTGCGGATTTCCCGGGGCTCTGAGCTCATCTGGATGCTGTGCCCACCAGACTCCGGGTCCGGCGCGTCTTCCACGGCTGGGTGGCGGGACCCACGCGGATCCAGCCCGCAGGGCCCGGGACTCGGCGCCGCCTCCCTCCTCCAGGCGCTCCAGCGACAGCTCCCACGTCTTTACCCCACCTCTCCCGCTCCCCCGGGAGGGTGGTAGGCCCAGGCCGGCGGGTGTCTCCGGATGGAGCAGGTGTCTAGGTGACCCGCCGGATTGTGACTGGGTGTTCGGAGGCGCCCTATTACTCTGGCAGCCTCAGTTTCCCCATGATGAGTGGGCAGCAAAGGTGAGAGGGGCTGAGCATCCACCACGCTCCGCGTGCGCCCAGGGAAGTGCATCCACCCTAGTCCCACCTCCCCGGTCTCCATCCTGGCCCTGCTTCTCAGCCTTCCCCGCCCTGATTTTCTTGGAGGCCGACCCAGGAGCAGCGCCACCAGCCTTGCAGCCAGTGCGGGCTTGGCCGAGCCTTTCCAACTCCCGCCCTCACCGTGCCTGGAGGACACTCGCAGGCTGGCAGCCAGAAGCCGGAGGCAGCCTCCTCCCAGGTGATTGCCCCCTGGGTCACCCCCACTCGGCTTTGCTTTGGGTCTAAGAGTTAAAAGTTCTCCCCGCCCCTCTCTCTTTTCTTTCAAGACGGGGTTTCTCTGTGTAGCCCTGACTGTCCTGGAACTCACTTTGTAGACCAGGCTATCCTCGAACTCAGAGATCCAGCTGCCTCTGCTTCGCGCGAGTGCTGGGATTAAAGGAGTGCACCACCACCGCCCGGCTGAGTTAGACATTCTTAGCTTGCATTCCATTTCCGCAATGTAAAGGTTTGCAAGATGGCTCAACCGGTACAGGCGCTCGTTGCTGGAGAGAAGCAACTCCACGAAGTCTCCAACATCCTGGAAAACATGTATAAAACGTACTGAATTACAAACTAAACACCCTGGTAAGCACCACCCAGTCCGGGCAATCGTCCATCTCCTGCCTCTCCTCAAACCTGCCGTGTTCTCCCGGAGTTCCTCAGTGTTTGTCACCAAGTGTGCCTTTACAGACGTTGCAAGGCCAGTCTTGCTTTGTCACTGTCTTAGGAATGTCTGAAGATCCCTTCTCCACCTCTTTGCTAGCATATGTCAGTGAGAGAAGCTGACCTGTGAGATTTTCAGTCTGGATTTCATTGACTGCATTTTACAGTGCTGTCCAACCATGACTTTCTTCTCTGGGTTTCCTGCGAGCTGGCCCTGATCTGGCTTGATCAGACTTCAAGTTCAGGGTTTTCAGTGACACTCTAGGGAGTGGAATACTCTTGCATTAGTAACCTCACTTGTCTGCTTTTCTCTATTTTTTGAAAGCGTTAGTTTTGTGTTACTGTGATAAAATGCCTGAGACAATCAATATGAAAAGAGAAAAGGTTTATTTTGAGAGGTTTCAGTCTGTGGTCAGCTGGTTCCATTGTTTTTGGCTCTGGAGTGAGAGAGTATAAGACGGTGGGCACACAAGACGGTGGGCACACAAGATGGTGGGTGCACAAGACGGTGGGTGCACATGCTGGAGGAAGCTGGGCTCACAAGACGATGGGTGCACAGACTGGAGGAAGCTGCCGACCTCGTGGTCCCAGAGAAGCAAGGAGAGAAAGACAAGACCCAGGATCCACTTCTAGGCACCTCACACCCTGATGCTTCTTAACGCTGACCAGGGGGTCACAGCCTAGCCACCACTCATCCAGACAGACCACAGCAGAGATGTTAGGGGAGCCCATGCTCAGTGCCTACGTTCACTCATTTGTTGGGAATAGAGGTGGGATGTTCCAGTGACGTGGTTTCCTTTCAACCAGCCACATAAAGTTCATACATCAACACTTCTCACCTATGATGGGGCCATTGCTGGAGCAGCTCATAGAGGAAAGGCAGGGCACACACTTGTTCTTCAAGAGGGTCAAATGCTGCCCTGTTGTCCTTCATAGACAATGAGTCAGGGGCTGGAGAGATGGCTTGGTGGTTAAGAGCACTAGATGCTCTTGCAGAGGACTGGGATTCGGTTGCCAGCATCTACACGGTGGCTCACAGCCACCCAGAACTCCAGTTCCAGGGGGTCCCACTCCCTCTTCTGACCTCTGCAGGCAGCAGGCACACACACACACACACACACACACACACACACACACACACACTAAATTGGGTGTCTAGGCGGATTGTGTCTCAATATAAAGTGGGTTACAAAGGGCTGAGGTTGTAGCTTGGTATAAACAGGCTACCTAGCCTGAGCAATCCAGTACCCCCCACGTGGATTAGAAAACATATTATTATTATTATTAAATATCAAAGAAGTTTCATTGTTTGGGTTTTGTAGGGAGGGGTGAGCTTGGGATCAAGGATTGGGTTCTAGAACAGCCAAGATGAGTGAGTATAGGTAGTGTTTCTGGGACCGTGAAGTGGGCAGCTTCCTCCAGCATGTGCACCCACCATCTAATACTCTCTAACCCCAGAGCCAAAAACAATGGGACCAGCTGACCACAGACTAAAACCTCTCAAAATAAACCTTTTCTCTTTTCTTTTTCTTTCTTTCTTTTTTTGTTTTGTTTTGTTTTTCGAGACAGGGTTTCTCTGTGTAGCTTTGTGCCTTTCCTGGAACTCACTCTGTAGACCAGGCTGGCCTCGAACTCACAGAGATCTGCCTGCCTCTGCCTCCCGAGTGCTGGGATTAAAAGCGTGCGCCACCACCGCCCGGCCACCTTTTCTCTTTTCACGTTGTCTCAGGCATTTTATTACAGTAAATGCCTGTTGTGCTGTATTATTTATTACAGTAAATGCCTAGCCTCCTGTTACGGCGGTGTCCCTGCAGCAGCCCACAGAAGCAAATCGCGTGCTGATGTACTGCTGTTAACTGGGTGGGCCGAGTCCCACAGACAATGCTCCATGCAAGAGACAGCGTAGGCTCCCATAAAGCTTTGGAGTATTCCTGACTTATGGGGGAACAAGATTAACCCTCTCTAGTCTCAAGATCTCCTAAGATCAACAAGAGAACAAAACCACATAGCGTCTACTCTTCACTCAGTGAGGAAGGAGGTTTGCACTCTGAACTGCAGAACTTGGTGGGGGATTGACAAAGGAAGTGAGCATGCGGTGAGAAAGAGGTTGCCGGCTGTGCTGGAACCGCAGGCTGGTAAAGCAACACTCTATACCAAAATGTGGAACCAAAATCTTCGGGAAAAGCTGGAAAGAACCCATGCAGATGACTCCTGACCTCCTCCTGATGTGAGCCTGGAAGGAGAGAATTCAAGCTATACAAAGAACTATACAGAACAAAGGAACAAACAAACAACCCGCCCTCACCATACCCCCCTCCCCCAACAAAACAAAACCCAACTACTCGGGGAGACACGCCATCCTGCAGAGAGAGGTCTATTTCCTCTCTGAGGAATGAGTAAGTGTCTTAGTTTCTTTTCCTACTACTATGATTCGATGCCTTAACAAGGGGCTGGAGACATGATCCAGCGCTTAAGAGCACTGGCTGCTCCTGCAGGGTACCCAGGTCCTATCCCAGCACCCACATGGTGGTTCGCAGTCCCCTGTAACACTAGTTCCAGGGACTAGACGCCCTCTTCTGGCCTCTGCAGGTACTGCACCCATATGGTGCACAGAAGCGAAAATACACCAAATACGTAAAAAATTTCAAAAACTTTAAAAAATGCCTAACACAAGCAAGTTGAGGGAGAAAGGATCTATTTGGACTTACAGCTCCAGGTTACAATCTATCACTGAGGGTAAGTCACAGTGGCAGCTCGAGGGAGCTGGTCACAGGGCGTCCAGGAAGAGAGTGCAACAAAGGCTTGCGTATTGCTTAGCTCCCTTTTTCGGCTGTGGAGATTCCGCCCACAGTGGATGGGTCTTCCCACCTCAATTAACAACGCAAGCAAGACGAGCCCCACAGTCATGCCCAGAGGGCCATCTCCCAGATGGGTCTAGATTCTGTTGGTTGACAATTAGCACTCACAATATAAAATAATTCACAGACAGAACTCTGGGTCTTAGAAATCATGTTGCCACGAACACGGCCTTCTCCATCCCACTATTCCAGGCTCCAGAGAAGAGTTGGTGCAACAAAGGCAGTAGCCCAGTCTCCTATGGAAATAATGCAAGAAAGTCTAAATAAAATATAAGGGGATGTGTTAGTCACCAAGGATACGGTAGTTAAAAAAAAAAAAAACTAAACAAACCAGAAACCTTAAGAAGTCTCATTAGTATCAGATGGTGATAATTGTGATGAAGAAAATAAAATAGAAGAAGCATGATGGGGACCAGGGCACCTTATTTTAATTAAGGTGATAATTGAAGTCTTTGTACCTTGGGAAAAATGACGGAAATTATATTTAAGAGAATTTGGTATGATTATCTCTATGGGATATGCCTGGAAATGCTTGTGAAAAAAGTTAATGTTCTTTTCTGATTAAAAACAAAAACAAGGAAGACAGCCAGCCGGAGGCCACAGGCCTGACCTGCTGCTGGGCACCACTACAAAGAGCAAGTATGTGTGGAGAGACTGGAGAGAATAGAAAGCAGAATGGGAGATATGATGGCAGTGAGGAACAGGCTGATGTGAGTGGCCTGGGCGGTCCCTGAGATCATGTGATGTCCGGGCTCTACTGCAGCCGGGGTCTGTGTTGATGTCCGTGGCCAGTATTACCACCCATGGCCATATGGATGTCTGTGGTCTGGGCTGCCACCTGGGACTGTCCATGTTGGTTTCCCAGGGTCATGCTGCTACTGGGGCCATATTGATCTGAGTGGCCTGCGCTGCTGCCTGAGGCCATGGTGATACAGATGAGAAGTCACTGGGTCCCTGACTTTACGTCTGTGTGGTGGTTGTGTAGTTGCCTGTCTGTGCATCTCTCTGTGTGCTTTTGTCAATTCTGTTGGTTGGAGGAAAGGGAGTGTTAACCCCAAAGATTCGAGGAGAAAGACCATGGACCCAAATCATCATGGCCAAATTAATTAAAGCAAGCTTTTTAAATTCATGTACATAGGCTGCCTTCCCTTAAGGCAGGGTTCAAGAGGTCAGCATTGGCTGTGGAGAAGATAAAAAGTAGCTCAGGGGTGGGGGTTTTCAAAATTGGAGGGGGGTGGTTAAAGAAACAGAACACAGCATAACAAGTTGGTCAGAATGACCTTCTGTGAAACAAAGATAGAGTTGCAAGGTGGTCATAACATGGTGGTCATAATACTAGGGAGTCATAATAACCTTTTGAAACAAAGGCAGTTGTCAGTTCCTGATAGGCAGTACAGAACCCTTTGTAGTTAAGGTTACAGGTAGGACATAGCCTAATCATGTCCCACCTGGTCATAATTGAGAAACAGACCTAGTCATAAATAGGAATGAACCTAGTTTGTCTTTATTATAACGGTGTATGTTAAAAAACTTCAAAGAAGCTTTTGTGGAGGAGGTCTGGTGTGGTCTCCATCTCTCTGGGGAAACTCTGGACCCCCTGTGAATTAGATTGACCCTCCTGGTTGGGTGACTCAGGGACAAATCTCTGGACCTCCAGTTCAGACCATCTGCAGTGTAGTGATTGGAGACCCTGGCCACCTTGACCAATTTCTTTACATTGACCAATGGCTTTCTCTGGTGCAAGACCCGCTCCCTTAGCTTAAGACCTATGCCCTCCCTTTGGGGCTTGAATTCTTTTGGATTGGCCAGTTCACCTAGAGAAATCCAAATCTGTGTCTGTTCTCTCTGTCCTGCAGGAGGAAGCTGACATTCTCCCGCATGGCTGGGGAGGGGGATAGTTCCCACTGCTGTGCTGGGGGTGGGTGTAGTTTCTTCTACTTCAGGCCCTGAGAATCACCCACTGGGGTCCTGGAGTGCCTCTGGGAGGCTTATGGGGTCCTCACTGCCCCCACAGACCCAAACACACCAGAAAACAGGCAAGCAACTGATACTGCTTTTGTTATGCAGGTGGCCCCAGATATTAGGAAAAAAACCTCAGGAGTTAAAATAGTTTGAGGGTGTGAATAATTATTGGAGATTGCTCAAAAGTTTATTATTGGTGTAATTACTAAGGCCACTCCACGTAGTTAAAAGGAAGATTTATTTAGTGGGTAACTTATAAATGAAGGGATAGGTAGGGAGTGGGTTCTGGAAAAGACGCAGCGCAGTCCTGCGGTGTTCTCTGGAGAACTCTCCTCGGTCTACCTCTTGCGTCCAGGTCCAGGAAACAAGAGAGCACTGGTCTTCAGGCCTTCCCTTGGCCCCGCCTTGTAGGTGTGATAGTGACTGAAGCCTCAATGGGGGTTGGAACTTTCAGACCAAAGCTGGAATGGCTACCCACTACAGTTTATAATAATGGTGACTCTGTAAAAAACAAAACAAAAGATTGACCTGGGCAGTAGCATCAGTGCTCAGGGAAGCTTCTAAGAGAGATCTCAGAGGGAGAAGCCAGGAATGCTGGGAAACAGAGGCCAGAGAAGGACTGGTGTGCTTGTTGCAAGCAAAAAGGCACTGGAAAAATGAATGTCCAAATCGGAAGAGGCGCGAAGGACACCCGTCCTTCATTTAGGTGAGACGTGTCGGGGCCAAGGCTCCAATCCACTGAACCCCCAGGAGCCCAGGGTAACATTAAAAGTAGGGGGCAAATTTGCTAAATTCTTGATCCCTGTGTCAGATCAGTGCATCTCACCAGATGAATGTCCAAGGGGCTACTGGACAGACTGATCTCTTTCTCTGGATGACCTCCTAGACGGTGGACTTGGGACAAGGTGCTGTGATCCCTCTCCTTCTTAGGCATGCCAGACTGCCTCTATCCCCCTAATTGGGAGAGACCTATTACAAAAACTACGGGCAACCCTATCCTTTGAGGAGGCCACTGCCCATCTTTGAATCCTACTCAGTCTCTACCCAGAATTCCCGTGACCGGCCCCCTGTTGGAGGAATACTTCCTCCAACCAAGTCCAGTACCTGAAAAATGACACTCAGACTTCAGGATACCTGCAGGATTTGCAACAATGGCTGAGAATAAGCCACCAGGACTCACTGAGTACCCGCCGTCATTTAGTTACTAATACTGTTATCCCAGTATGGTCAAACAGTACCCTGTGAGCCAGGAAGCCAAGCAGGGGTTGCTCAGCACATTAACAGGACCCGAAGCAGGGATCCTCATCCCTTGCCATCCCCAGGGAGCACCCCCTGTTTCTGGTCCAAAAACTGGGCACCCCAGACTACCGACCAGTGAAGGATCTCAGGGAGGTTAACAAAAGGGTAACTACTCCTCATCCCATAGTGCCTAACCTCTGCACCCTCCTGAGCCTCCTGCCACCAGAGAAACAGTGTTTACACTTCTGGACTTAGAAGATGCCGCGTTTGCCTCCCATGGGCACCTGTATGACAACCCATTTTGCCTTTGAATGGAGAATCTTGGAGGATGGAAAGGTCACCTGACCGGAACTAGGCTGCTACAAGGGTTCTAAAACTCCCCCACACTCTTTGATGAGGCAAGAGTAACTGGAGAGCACCCTCTTACAGGATGTGGATGACCTCCTATAGCTTCAGAAACAGGAGGAGTGTGTAAGAAGACCCAACTGTGTGTACCCAGTGTCACCTTCCTGGGGTACAACTTGGAAGAGGGCAAGTGAACACTGTCCCAGAGGCAAATCTCAGCCATCATGTGGATCTCCATGTCTAAGACAAAGACACAGGAACAGAATTCCTGGAGGCAGTCGGTATCGCTGGTTGTGTATACCTGGGTTTGTGGAGCTGGCGAAGCCGTTATATACCAGTCCTGGCAGCACCCGGCCGCTACAGGGGACTGCCTCCAGAAAGCTTTTGAGGCCTTGAAGAAGGCCTTCATCTCTGCACCAGCGCTAGCCCTCCCAGACGTCTCTACTTGTCCTCGTGAGTGAGGCCTGCAGTATCACAACAGGGGTCTTTGCCCAGACACTGGGCCCCCGGAAGAGGCCCCTGGCCTATCTATCCAAAAGACTCAGTCTTCTTTTCTTCTGGTTGGCTAGCTTATTTTTGGGCAGTTGCCACCATGGCCATGCTGGGGGGAAAAGCTGGCAAACGGATATGGGTCAGAAAACTGTTCCTAGGCACCCTGCTCTCTGTAGGGGCCCTCCCGGGGGGCACCCCAGAGAGGCAAATGCCCAATGCTCAAATAACCCATTATCAAACCCTTCTCCTAGACCAGCCCCGTATCTGATTTTGTAAAACTTGGCCATAAACCCAGTCATCCGACTGCCAGGTGATAACCCAGCAGACAGAGCTTCTCCATGATTGCCTGAGGTGACTGATGAGGTCCAGTCCATCAGACCTGGTCTAACACATGTCCGGCTTCGAGACATGGGAGAGGTACTATGCTCTGAGGAGAATGGAATTAGGTACGCCGGGCCGTAGTTGTCACCTTGGGCAGGACAGTGTGGTCCCAGTCTCCCAGCCAACGAAAGTCAGCATGAAGGGCTGCGCTCTTGTGTTAAGCCAGGTGCTTCGCTGGGGGAAGGGCAAGGCCACCACCAGGTACACAGACAGTCAGTATGCACTTGCCCCAGTCTGTGTCCATGGGGACCTCTACAGGAAGAGGGGGCTCCTCACCTCAGTGGAAAAGAAGATTAAAAGCAAAACATAAATCCTGTCACTGCTAGGGGCCATATGGCTGCCCAAAGAGGTGGCCATTGTCCATTGCAGAGGGCATCAGAAGGGGATTCCCCAGGGGCCCAAGAAAAGAGGGCTGCTGACTTGGCCACCCAGGAGTCAGCCCTGGAACCATGGGGCCTCTCCAGATCTTGGTTACCCTGCCCAAACCTGAACTGCTCCAAAACTACATGCAGAAAGAAACCAGTGGACAAAAAGGAAGATGTCGAACAGGACGCAAATGGGCGATTCTTGCCAGATGGGAGACTCATACTCCTTGCTACTCTCAGAAGACAAATAGCCCCCAAACTCTACCAGAGCACCCACCTGGGGACACCCAAAACTCCTGAGTTACTTGGGCCAGATATTACATCCCCCAACTAGATGATCTTGTCAAAAACATGTGTCCAGATGTACCACTTGAACACACGTAAACTCCAAAAGAAAAAAAAAAAAAGCCCCAAGAAGAATTTGCACCTGAGAAAACACCCCAGAAAATACGGAAAAGTGGACTTTACAAAGATAAAACACACAGTTCTTGGGTATAAGGATTTGTTAGTTTTCATAGAGATCATCTCTGGATGGGTTGAAGCTTTTCCCATCCAGACAGAGACAGTTCAGTAGTCACCAAGAAAGTCCTCCAAGAGTTAATTCCCAGATTTGAGTTACCTCTCTCCCTAGGGTCTGTCAATGGCTTGGCCTTTGGCCAGTTTCCCAAAATCTGACAAAGGTCCTGGATACTGGTTGAAAAGTACATTGTGCCTAGGTTGCAGAGCTCAGAACAGATAAACAAGACCTTAAGAAATTAACTAAATGTGAATTTAAGACCAGCAAAAAACTGGGTCAACCTCCTACCATTTACCCTTCTAAGGGCCAGCTACACCCCATGTTGAGAGGGTTTCACCCCATTTGCAGCTATGTTTGGGAGCCCATCCCCCAAGCTAAAAGATGTCCGTGAGGCAGAAATTACTAACCATTCCCTCAAATCCTTACAGGCCCTGCAACAAGCCCAAAGGGCTGCTCATCAGAGGATTCAAGATGCTGTGCCCTTATCCATGTCTGAGCTTGCCCACAAGTATCCAGCCTGGTAACCTTGTGTGGGTAAAGAGAGTCCTGACCTGGGGCCTGGAGCCAGCGTGGAAAGGCTCATACCCTATGGTCCTCAGCACCCTTGCAGCAGTGGGGATCACCTGTGTTACCCCATTGACCCACCATATCCAGCTGAAGGAGGCTACAGAGGACAAAGACAGAAGGCCCTCACCATGCCTCCCTTGTCTCCCCGTAGAAAAGGCCCATAAACCCCAGGAGCCAAGGCCCTGGGTAGAAAAAGTAAAAATGACTTGGGGAACTTATAGCTAATCTATCCACTGAGATTCAACCCACCTTCTAGGTGGACTCTGTAAAATATTACACCCAGAGGCTAAAGATAAAAGAGACCACAAGGGAGAATGCTCCTGGGATTGTGGGTCCACTATTGAAGAAACTCTTACCTACCTAATCCTATATCTGCCCTGCTGACAGCCTCCTCAACTGCCAAGAGCTGGGAAAATACCATTGTGCGCAGTGGGGTTGCAAAATCGATCCCTCCTGGAGGCATGCTGACGCCTTAATAGTCCTCGAGAGAAAATCACCACAATATACCTGTTATTATGCTCATCTCGAGCAATGCAATCCCCTATCTATAAAGGTTAGGGCCTGCCAGGAAACTGAAGGTCATTATTGGGAAACTGACAAAACCTGGAGGGTCGAGTTACATGTGAACGGTCCAGACCCAGGCAGCTTATTAACTACCCCCACCCCCACTCCACTCCCCCACCCCCCACCCAGGGTCATCTGGCACATCGGCCCAAACTGGCCCATCTTGGCACCCCCAAAATATGAGTCCCCTAGAGGTGGAAAGCCCCCAGACTCCAATTTTTCCAAGAATTATTTTGGTAACTAAGGGGATAAAAGTCAAGGAGGCAGCAGAAACCAGCCCCTCAGTGTTCAGGATGCTGAAAGGAGTTTATCAGTTCCAGAACCACTCTTGGTCCAGCATAGGTCAGGACAGCTGGCTGTGCCTGGACCCCAAACACCCATATTATATTGAGATTGGAACTAATCAAATAATTTGCTCTACTTCCAACCTTAACAGCTGTAAATGAGACTAACCTAAGCTCACCCTGGGGGACCTCCAAGGGTAGAGTTTCTGCTTAATGTCACCCAGATATTCCCTAGAGAGTTCCCCATGCAGATTCCTGTAGCCATACACAGGAGGTTAACCCCAGGAATGGCATTCAGGTGTATTTCCAGGCCCTAGAGACTGTGTGGCTTGCTTGTATTGTTGGCTTAATCAAATGTCCATCTTCTGAATCGTTCACCCTAAAGGAGACCCCACTCATTTGCATGTTATACCACGGGTGTTCCTCTATGATAGAAAAAAGACAGGCCCATCTAAATCTAGATTCTGAGCTTCCCTATGTGAGGTGAGCTGTCCTTAGTCTCATCCCCCGTTGGTGGGGCCGGGCATTGTGGGCTCTGCTACGGTTGTGACTTCAGCCCTAATTGTGGGAGACTAAAACTTCAAAAAAACCTCAGTGCTCAAGTAAACCTAGGCTATCTAAAAAAATTATATCCATCTGGAAGCCCAGGTATACTTGTTAGCAGAGGTTGCTCTTCAGAACCAAAGAGCTCCGGACCTCTTCTTCATGAAACAAGGAGGTCTCTGTATGGGAAAAACTTGTTGTTTCTGTGACAGCCAGTCAGGGATAATTAGAGAAAGTTTAACCAAAAATAACCTTGGGGGGGGGCATAAAAATCTGATAACTGGTACCAATCCTTGTCCTGGTCTCCCTGGTTAATTACTCTACTTACTGCCTTGGCTGGGCCATTAATCTTTTGCTCCCAGCCCTCACTATAGGACTCTGCTTGCTCAATTGTGTACTTAATTACGTAAAACAAGAAATAAATTCTGTTAAGTGATCAGCGCTAAGAGGACACTATAACTCCTTGCCCCGAGATGAGTTCATGATTTGACTCATGCCCATTGAACCAGTGGGGGATGCAACCGGACTTGAGACCTTAGCACAACCGACGCCATGTTAGAGGCCAGTTCTGACCTTAGATTCCAACATGTGGGCCCCAACATCAGCCAAATGGAAACAGACCCAATCCTTCAAAGACCCAACCCATAGCTCCAGGATCCGGGAAAGTCCCTAAATGCACTAACCTTGAGTTTTGGCTTGTGAAGTTTTGCCTCTCACTAACTGCTCTTGCTGACGGAAGTGTGCCAACCAGGATACGGTTTTTGTACACAAAAGACAAAAAATAGTGAGGCTTGAGGCTGCTTGATTTGGACAAGCTCCCTTATAGCTGCTGGCTGGCAATACAGACTTTCTACTTGGCTTTAAGAGTGTCCGTGTGTTCTCTGGTGGAATTACCTAGCAACAGCACCAAATAAACCCAGCTGAGTGGCCCATGCCTGTAATCTTAGCACCCAGGAGGTAGAGGCAGATGGATCAGGAGTATAAGGTCATTTTGGTCATATATTAAGTTTGAGGCCAGCCTTGGATATATAAGACTCTCTCAAAAACAAAACCAGGAAAATTAGAAAAACAAACCAAAAGAATAAAAATAGTGGAACTAAAATATCATGCCATTGAAATTAGAACTTCAACATATGATTAAAGAGTAGATTAATATAGTAAATTTTTTAAAGCCAGGTGTGGTAGCACAGACCTGTAATACCATCACTTGGGAGACAGATCTCTGTGAGTTCCAGGCCAGCCTGTTCAACACAGCAAGTTCTAGGCCAATTAAGGTTACAGAGTGAGACCCTGTCTTAAGCCCCACTCTGCCCTATCCACAAGAAAGGAGAACATTTGTGAATTAGATCCTATAGAGAGTGACGGAAAATAAGAAATTGAATAAAATCAATTAGAAGTGTGTAGGACAGGAAAAGATTCTAATATATATTGAAATTTTAAAATGAGAAAATGGAAGCAACAGTCACAAGGCAATCTTTAAAAGCGGTTCGCATGTGGCTATTCAGTGGCACAGGGATCACAAAAATAAAGTCAGACCTTGACTTAGTCCAGTCTGTGTGACTGTAACAAAATACCCCAAGTTGAGTGATATATCAAGAGAAGGCATTTGCTTTGCTCACTGTTCTGGAGGTTCAGGAGGTAGCTGCTACAGTCCGCTACATGTAGACAAATTGCTAAACGGTCTTATTAAATAAAAAACTCGGAGCCAGAAATTGGGGTTAAAGCCTGAGACAGATCAGAGGAATAGGAAAAGCCACAGCTCACCTCACCTCACCAACTCCTCAGCTTCCAAAAGTGACCTACTTCCTCTCTGCCCATACCTATATGCCTTGCTGTTCTGCCATCTAAAGTGTTCTCTCTGTCCAGCTACATCACTTCCTCTCTCCATTCAGCTACATCACTTCCTGTCTATCTGTACAAACCTCCATGGTTAACTAGTGTTGGAATTTAAGGCATGTGCCACCATGCCTGGCTCTGTTCCCAGTGTGGCCTTGAACTTACAGAGCTCCAGACAGATCCCTGCCTGCCAAGTGATAGGATTAAAGGCATGTGCTACCATTGCCTGACTTCTATACAGTGGCTGGCTTTTTCCTCTGATCCTCAGGTAAATTTTACTGGGAGACACAGCATATTGAGGACACAATACATCACCACAGCTGCATTCTGCTACAGTCTACTACATCCTGCTACATTCTGCTTGGTTCTGGTGAAGGTCTCATGGCAGACAGTGTTACAGTAGCAGTGTATGAAGAAGAGGTCACGTGAGGCAGGAAGTAGGGAGCGCTCAGCAGCAAGCCTGGCCTTTTGACCACTTACTATCTCTGGAGCACCAAGTCATGTGACCAACAAGAGCCTCTCAGGACAGGCTTCATGGCCTTCCACGGGCCCTGCACTTCAAAGGTTCTAGACCTCACCTCCGTACAAAGACCAAGCTCCCCACATGTGGACCTGTGGCAGATAAACCAAACCCAAACCATGGCACTGAGCATGGGGGTGCACTTCAGAATGTTAAAGACAAATGGAAATCTGACCAGAACGGGGTGGAGGTGGGGACAGAAAGCCACACAATTTACGCAAACAGAAGACAACATTTAAAGGAGGTGATGTGTGTTTGCCATCTCAGCACCTGAGTTGAGGCAACAGGATCACCGGCTGGAGGCCGTCTGGGTGTAGCAGTGCACACCTGTAATCCCAGAAGCTGGAAGGTGGAGGCAGGAGGATCAGGAGTTCAAGGTCCATAGTTGGAAGTTTTCTCCGGTCCCGCCAGGCCCCATGGTCCCACAGCCTGCTTATAAAATAATCACTCAGAAGCTTATATTAATTATAACTACTTGGCCATTAGCTCAGGCTGATTACCGACTAGGTCTTACACTTAAATTAACCCATAATTCTTATTCATGTTTAGCCATGTGGCTTGGTACCTTTTCTCAATTCTTCCTTGTCATCTTGCTTCCTCTGTGTCTGGCTGGTGATTCCTGACTCTGCCCTTCCTCTTCCCAGAATTCCCCTGGTCTGCTTGCCCTGCCTATACTTCCTGCCTGGCTACTGACCAATCAGTGTTTTATTAAACCAGTATACAAGAGCAGTATCCCACAGCAGAGGTCAGCCTGGTTACTTGAGGCTCTGTCTCAAACAAACAAACAAACAAACAAACAAAAAAAGAGTTAAAGACCATCCTGGGCTACATGGTGAGACAGAGACAGAAAACAGCAGGTATCAGGACACGTGGAGCAGTGTCTTCAGAGCACCTAGGTTTAAACCCAGAAATGACCCAGATTAATTTCATCCTAAACCACTGCTCAGGGGTAAGAATAAAGTGAAAATATCGTCACGTCAGGAATGATGGCTGAAAGTTTGCTCCTCCAAGGTTCTCCCTGAGAACACAAAAGGGTACACTCAAGGAAGAAGCCAGTTAGATCCAGAAAGGAGAAGTGAGTTGAAGGGAACCGAGCAAGCATGCCGATGAGTCCAAACAATCCTTTTGTTGCCATCAATAGAGCAAATGACAACCATAGACGGGGGAGGCAGGTGTGAAGTGAATGAGCGCGCCAGCATGAAATGTGGGTGACGACCGAGGGGACTGAAGATAAGTTTCTCTTCAATCTTTGTACCGTGTGGCAGGAACAAATCTTGGCGAAAATTTTAATCTTGCTAAGTGAGCATATTAAAAATTTAAGTATGGTTTACAAAATAGAAATGCGATTTATAAGTCACATGAAACACAAAGATTCATCACATACTAGTCCACCAAGGGTCAACACATCCCACCCAGAGTTGGTAGCATGGCACCATGCAACTGTTAATAAGAACTAAAAAGCATATTTCAAATTAACATAGGCATCACAGAAGAAACCACAGTGGGTATCAGAAAGTACATAAAGTTAAACTTGAGGCTAATGCTGTAACTCAAAGCCCTTAGCATGTGGCCCACGCTGTGGCTCTGGGGAGATTTTCAGAAAGATTAAAGGGTAATTTCTAGATGGGAAGTAAAGCTGTAAAATATTTAATGGGAAAATATCAGGAACTGTGTAGGAATGATTTCTGGTGAGTACCTCTTGTAACCCGCCTTTACAGACTGAACTTTTACCTGAGCTTGTAAACCAAGTTAATTCTATGCTTTGAGATCAAAAAACTATATACCCACTCTGTTTACATACTGTGTTCTCAGCTGTTTAAATTTAACTTGCCTTTAAGAAAACAAAGTAATCCATCTTATTATGCCTTGGATTCCCTATGTAGTCAACTTTTTACAAGCTAAGAGGAATTATAGTTATGATTTTAAACAGCTCTCCTACTTCTCCATCATGACCCTTTCATGTCCCTAATCCAGGATAATGTGTGTGTCAGGTGTGTGTGCAAATATGGTGTGTATGCATTTGTGCATGTGCGGTGTGTGTGCATGTGGGGTGTGAGTGTATGTGTAATGTGTGTGTATGTGTATGTGTGGTGTATATGTATGTGGAGTGTGGTGTGTATGCACATATGTGGTGTGTGTGTGCATGTGTGGTGTGTATGTAGTATGAGTATATGTGTGGTGTGTATGCATGGAGTGTGTATGCATGTGGGGTGTGGTGTGTGCATGTGGGATGTGTGTGTGTGTGTGTGTGCTGAAAACAGCTAAGTTGAAAGTCACTTATCACCTATGATAGATGTTAAAAGCAACATGTGGTAAGGGCGATAACAGCCGTTTATGAACGTGGGTGCTATTCTCGATTAGTAAGGATCAGTTAAGCAACCAGCCTCTTCTCTCGTAAAGCTCAGGTAGAGGTTTTTTTTTCCTGTTATGTGTATTTTTATTTGGTGGTGTTCTGCCTTCATGTATGTCTGCGTACCATGTGTGAGTAGTGTCCATGGGGACCAGAAGAGGGCGTCAGATTCCCTGGAACTGGAGTCAGGGACAGTTGTGAACTGCCTCGTGCCTGTTAGGAACTGAATCTGGGTCCTCTGGAAGAACAGGCAAGTGCTCTTAACTGCAAAGCCATCTCTCCAGCCCCAGGTAAAGATACTTTAAGACAAAATTCCTCATTCCTTTCACATACCAGGTTTGATATGCTGTTCCCTACGTCTTCTGTTGCAGAGAGAAGTAGAGAGATCGGTCGGGCTCATTCACTCCCTGCTGATTCGCTGGCATGGGTCTGGTCCCCTTCTGCTTCAGTGTGCTATTTCCTCTATCCCCAACCTGGGCCCAGGGACAGTGGAGTCTGTCCCTTTGATGCATTTATTTTTCCCCTCCCAGGTGATGCCCTGACTCCCTGACTCCTGCTTTCCACACTGGTATAAGGAGGGCACAAGGCCACTGGAGCCTCTTCTACTTCCTGCTCAGGGCATCCTCTGGTCCTCAGGGACCTGTTCCCGGGCCTCTCCTTTCCCTCTCCTCCAGGCTTCCCCGGATTCCAACATGTCCTTGAAGCTCAGTCCCCGCGAAGAGGACGAAATCGAACTTCGCTCCTCTCTAAACTGCCTCCTGCCCAAGTCACCTGTTGTAGTTGTCTACACTCGCTCACCTAATCTCGCTGGTGTAGATTTGGTGTCCTTCTCCGCCGGGCATCCAGCGTGCTGAGGCCAGCAGGGACCGGAGTAGGCACCCCAGGCCCCGACTTGGCCGTTTCACCCGGTCTCTTCTCCGACGGCCTGGGACCCGCTTAGCATTTTGCTCCAAGCGCAGGACTGTCGGTTTTCGCGCCCTCCTCTTCCTGAGCCTGGGCTCTAAAACTGCAATCCCATCCTTCTCCCCATGGCCGAGCTCTTGCCGGCCTCTCTCCTGGTCCAGACAGTCTAAACACTTGTAGCCGGAATCATTAAAGAAGCTGGAAATGCTGATGCAGAGGCCCATCAGGTCCTGCGTCCGGGGAGGGACGGGCTCAATAGTAGGGTCTCAAAGTTCCAGTGACTTCACCCGTCAGAAAGGAGCATCTCCCTCCCGCAGGGATGCGCTTCTGCGGCCAGTGCGGCAGCGCCACCTGGCGTGAGGAAAGGGAGCTGTTCTGAAAGGGACTAGAGCGGCTCAAGGGGCAGACGAAGGCGGGAGGAGGATCCTAAGGGGAGACCAGCCTGGGTTACAGAATGGTCTCAAAAACCCGAGGGCTGGCTCTGTAGCTCAGTGGGAGAGCATTTGCCTAGCATACCCAAGCGTCAGTGCTTAGCACCTAAAAAAGTAAACAACATAAACAAAAACTAGCTTATGAAATAAGCCGCGGCGGCTGACGGCTTGCAGCTTTCCCTAATCATACCCCGAATCACTAAAGATGGGTGAGGGCCTTATCATAGGCACAGAAGAGGAAGTGTGTATAAAGTGGCTATGTCTACGCGGTGGAGCTGAGTACAAACTGGACCCTGGAGACCCAACCACAGTGCCAGCTGCAGCCAGGCCTGCTGCTTTCACAGGGCACAGCGACAGGCAGGGGCGTCTCCTGAGTGTGTAACTGCAAACAGGGACAGGGGACAGACACATTGGCAGTCTTATCTGCAGCTGAGACAGAGTCTCCCTCTGTCGTCCTGGCTGGCCTGGGACTTATGTGTGGACCACACTGACCGCAAACTCAGAGAGATCCGCCTGCCTCTGCTTCCCCAGTGCGTGTGCCACCGCACCCAGCTACAGCTGCCTTTAATATCTGCGGGTAGGATGGAGGCTGGCAGGGACATTTTATCCAGGCCCAGCACCAGCAGAGAGGGTCATCTGTCACCAAGCCACAACATTTTTCAGTCATGGGAGTAAGATCTGCTAGTGGCAACTTCCCTTGACAATTCCTCTGTAAGCACTTTTCCCCAGTGACTTAAGCATGAAATCAAATCAGGCTGGAGCTCCTCTCACAGGTATCTAAGATTGTCCCGTCCCCCTCCCCCCCATCTTTCCGTGGTAGTCATCTTTCCGTGCTAGCAAGGGCAGCCAGTGAATTAATGCTCACACCCTACCAAGTCTAACCCCTGAAAACATTCACTCATTTCCACCTGCCCTCTTCTAGAACACAGTGCCTTCCGGCTGTTCCAGGTTCAAGTTCGTTGTCTGAGAGGAAGGTGCTTAAAAGACAAACAGGACCTTGCTGCTTTGCTGACAAGCAAAAATATCAGCACTTTGGGGAAAGTTCCACGCCTTCAGTTCAGCCTCCCACACTGCAGCCGGGAATCTTTTCAATCTTTGCCTGGATGGTGACCCACAGTCAAAAGTCCAAAATCCCTCCACCCTGAGGCTGCAGGTCCACCTGGGTCTCGGGTCACACATGCTGACAGCCCTGTGGTTGAAGCCTCAGGGGCCTTTATATTACCTAGAGGAAAGAGTCTAGGGCAGGGGGAGATCTCAGGCATTCTGGTCTTTGGCTCCCATGCTCTGTCCAAGGCTCTGTTACCTCCTGGCCTCAGCAGTTGAAGCCATCGTAGCTTCTGGTCCTACTAGAGGACCTGCAGAAGCCTGGAGTGGTCCAGACCCAGAGAGGCCCTGCAAAGCCCCCTGGCCTTGCCATTGCGGCTGACCCTTTCCATGGCTGAGCATGATTCCAATGCCCTGGTGAAGGGAAAGTTGTAGAAGCTTGAAGTCTGGTTGGAGGAGTTAGTAAGTAGCCTAAGGAAAGATCATAGAGGCTGGGGGTGTATCTCTGTGGTGGAGGGCTTTCCTAGCATGAGTGAGGCCCTGGATTCCAGCCCCAGCACTGAAAAACCAAAGACCCACGGAGATGGGGTGGGGGCAGAGGGGGAGGAGCTCTACAGCAAGTTCCTCTAGATGCTGGTGCAGTCAGAGTCGGGACAGGGGTGAGACCCTGGGACCAGTTAGGAGCATTGCACATAGTACGGGGGAGGGGTGAGGAGTGAGGAGGGGCTGGGTCTTGGGGCTAGGCTGAATATAGAGAGTTGGGCTTTCTCTTGGGCTGGATGTGATATTTGAGGGAAGAAAGGATCAAAGATGTCTCTTAGCTTTTATTGTGTAAGGAAGCAGGACCTCAGCCACACGGGACCTCAGTCACACAGGACCTCAGTCACACAGGACCTCAGTCACACAGGATCTCAGTCACACAGGACCTCAGTCACACAGGACCTCAGTCACACAGGACCTCAGTCACACAGGACCTCAGTCACACAGGACCTCAGTCACACAGGACCTCAGTCACACAGGA
>CABHPQ010167966.1:12865-31017 GCA_902168405.1 Peromyscus aztecus | reverse complement strand
CAGTCACACAGGACCTCAGTTACACAGGACCACAGTCACACAGGACCACAGTCACACAGGACCTCAGTCACACAGGACCACAGTCACACAGGACCTCAGTCACACAGGACCTCAGTCACACAGGACCTCAGTCACACAGGACCTCAGTCACACAGGACCACAGTTACACAGGACCTCAGTCACAGATGACTACAGTCACAGAAGGTAGCCTAAAACCCACCAGGCTGGCTTGCACTCACAGGCACCATCCTAACACACATGTTGCTAGGATACAGGCATGCACCACCAGACAGTGCAGCTCTCAGGTGTTTGACACCCAGAAAGGATGGGGTTGCCTCAGCCGGGGAAGGCAGAGAAGCGGGTTTCTAACTGGCTGACCTCCACGTTGGTGGTGCCGGGGAAGGCAGAGAAGCGGGTTTCTAACTGGCTGACCTCCACGTTGGTGGTGCCGGGGAAGGCAGAGAAGCGGGTTTCTAACTGGCTGACCTCCACGTTGGTGGTGCCGGGGAAGGCAGAGAAGCAGGTTTGTAATTGGCTGACCTCCACGTTGGTGGTGCCGGGGAAGGCAGAGAAGCAGGTTTGTAACTGGCTGACCTCCACGTTGGTGGTGCCGGGTAGACATTGATTAGACAGAGGAGACCAAAGTTTGCCGAGGCCTAGGCTGGGCATTAGAATTGAAGGGTCATGGAGGTTGTGATGGCATCTTAACGGTGTCAGAATTGCAAGAGAGAAGCTGGTAGAGGAAGGGGGTTCAGGGAAGTGTGTGTGGCGGGGACTAAGCCTGGGCAGTCAGGGAGTCAGGTGTGGAGTTCCCAAAGTCAGCCACAGAGGGTTTTTGTTTTGTTTTGAGGTAGGGTATCGTTTTGTAGTCCAGGCTGTATTCCGCTGTGATCCTCCGGCCTCTGTCTTCGGAGGGCCTGCATTATGGGACTGCACTACTAGCAGAGAGGTGTGGGTAGCCAGCTGCCTTTCATTGGCTGCTAGGGTAAGGGGGGGATTGACAGATTGCCTTAGATTGAGTCCTGTGGAGGTTGTTGGGGACCCTGATAGAGCAGTGAAGGGTGGCGCGAATTCCTCATCAGAGAGGGAATGCCTGTACACAGTAGGTCTGGACAAGCCTTTAGCTGCTGGACATTGGCAGGCATGTCTAACCTTTTGATTCTGTGACACAGCTTTGTTCTCCACAGAAGTCACACTTGAATACTGTACAACTGATTGCAAAAAAAAAAAAAAAAACAAATATATAATATCTTAAGTAAGTTTACAAATGTTGTGTTGGACCACCTAGGGCACGTGGGCTCAGGTTGGACCCACCTGCTGGAGAGGGAGGTGTGGGGTAGTTGGAGGCAGGGTGGGGGGGTACAGATTCAGTGATACAGATGCAGAGAGCTGCAGGAAGAGGGGAGGAGCGTGACTTTCCAGGAACATGGGCATCGAACAAGGAGGCAGAGGCAGGCTGTGGGCACGCAGGGGCTTCGAGAGAGGAGCTAAGAGAAAGGCTCCCTTTCCTTAAGCTTGTTGAACTATCATGCATTTGTCAAAAACCATGTGAAGCGCACGTACAGTTTTGTGATGTAACAGGTAATTATGCAGCCATCACCCAGGTTCTCTCTCAAAGAGGACAGCATCAAAGAGCATAGCGAGACTCTCGCCACCATTCTCTTCAATCCCAATCCTTCCTACCCACCCGAGCTGGGTCTCCATTCTGACTTTTCTGATAACATTTAAAAAAGCAGTTTCAGCCTCTAGGATGTGCTGTGTGCTTATGATTCCAGTACTTGGGAGGCTACAGTAGATTTTCAAATCTGAGGCCAGCCTTGGCTACATAGAACGTCCAAGGATAGTCTGGGTCACATAGCAAGACTATCTCATAAAACAAAACTCCACCACCACACTCAGCACAAAACCCATCCAAATTTTATAAAGAGACTGGCAGGGAGGCATGTCCCTAGAGTCCCCAGCACTTGGGATTGATGATTCAAGACCAGTTTGGGGCACAGAGTGTGACTAGTTCTCTTTTCTTTTGTGTTTTCTTGGAGACAGGGTCTTTCTATGTAGTCTTGGCTACCGTGGAACTCACTTTGTAGACCAGGCTGGCCTCGAACTCAGAGATCCATCTGCCTCTGCTACCACCACTTGGCTCTGATTTGTTTTTTGAGACTGTTTAAAAAAGAAAAATGAAACAACAATAACAACAACAACAACAACAAAACCTACCCTACACAGTTTTACTACCTAAATCCATTCCTAAGCTGTTCGGGCTGTTGTTTAACTGCACCCAAGGGCTGGAGGTATAGTTTAGTCTCTACTTATACCTAGCATGCTCCAAACCATGGGTTCAATCCAGCCCTGGCGCAGAGAAAAAAAAGGAACTTACTTTCATTTGAGCCCCATTCTGTGTTTTGTCTTCTGTCTGCTTTCAACACTGTGTTCTCTTCGGTTTTAGCTTGCTCACTTCATGGCTGCATGGTCTTCCACTGTGTTGACCAGGAAGCTGAGAGAATACATCTTCAAGTACGTCTAGGAATCAGAGACAGCAAACTGGAAGTGGATCAAGGACATGGCCCTCAAAGACAAACATCTTCCTGCAAGTCTTAAATGTCCCATCACCACCCAGATAGTGCCTACAACAGAGCCCCAAGTGTTCAGAAACGTGAGCCCATAGGGAACATCTCTCATTTGAACCACTACACCACAGCAATCCCCCAAACACATCACTTTTTAAAAAATTGAAATAGATTATTCTCTCATACAGTACATCCCGAGCAGTTTTCCCTCCCTCCACTCCTTCCAGCTTTCCCTGCCCTCCCCACCTCCCCTCTCCCCGAGATTCACTCCCCCTCTGTTTCTCTTCAGAAAAAGAGCAGGCCTCCAAGAGATGACAGCCAAACAGGACAAAATAAGATACAATAAGACAATGAGAAAGCCCTTATATCAAGATTGGACAAGCCAACCCAATCAGAGGAAAAGAGTCCCAAAATCAGGCAAAAGAGTCAGAGATGTACCCACTCCCACTGTTAGGAGTTCCACAAAAACACCAAGCTAACAGCCGTAACATATATGCAGAGGACCTGATGCAGACCCATGCAGGCCCCATGCTTTCCGCTTCAATCTCTGTGAGCCCTGTTTAGTTGATCCAGTGGGCCATGTTCTCTTGGTGTCCTCCATCCCCTCTGACTCCTACAATCTTTCCTCTCTCTCTTCTTCAGGGTTCCCAGCTCTCTGAAGGGAGGGACGCAATGGAGACCTTCAATTTAGACTCTTTCTCTGTCATAGTGTCTGGCTGTGGGTCTCTGACCTGCTCTTATCTGATGCTAGAGGAGGCCTCTCTGATGCCAACTAGACATCAATAAAATTATTCCTAATAATCCCTATGAGTATAGCAGAATATCATTAGGAATAATTTTATTGAATTTTTTTTGCCAGTTGTGTTTGGTTCTACCTTGGGTCTCTGGGCTATCCAGTCTCTGGTTCCTGGTCATGCAGCCAGTGTAGGGTATGGGGTCCCTCTTGTGGAGTGAGCCTCAATTTAAACCAATCATTGGTTGGCGACTCCCACAAGTTCTGTATCACCATTGCCCAAGCACATCTTGTAGGCAGAACAGACTGTAGGTCAAAGGTTTTGTGGCTGGGTTGGTGTCCACGTTTCTCTTTTGGTAGCCTGCAGAGTACCTTCCCATACCAAAGAGACTGGAAAGTAGGGGTGAAGGCTCCATGCAGGCACCTGCTTGACTTCTGTATGTTCAGTGAGCTGTGTAGATATTGTCCTCAGCAATGGGGCCCCACTGTCAATTTTTGGAGAATGACTCTCTGTCATTCAGCCTGGGTTGTTTGGGGATCTCCATGGGATGTCCTTGGCCAACAACTCATCTGAATGCATCCCAGTCCCATCACTGGAAGACTTGCCTGGTTACAAAAGGTGGCTAGTGCAGACTCCATATTCTTCATTACTAGGAGTCCTTACTAGGGTCACCCTCACAGATTTCAGGAAGTCTCTACTGCACTAGGTTTCCACACCACCTCTAATGCCTCCCAATTTGAGCCATCTCTCCTCTTACTCTTTCCCTCCATTCTTCTGTCCCACACCTGATCATTCCTGTCCCCACCTGCCCACAGTCTACCTGAAAAATCTGTTCTAATTCCCCTTCCCAGGGCAATCCATGCATTACCCCAAGAGCCCTCCTTTTTACCTAACTCTCAGGGTCTGTGGATTGTAGCTTGATTATCATTTACTTAACAGCTAATGTCCACTTATAACTGAATACATACATATTTGTCTTTCTGGGTCTAGGTTACTTCACTCAGGATGAGTTTTTCTAGTTGAATTCATTTGCCTGTGAATTTCATGATGCCATTAAAAAAAAACAGCTGATTAATGCTTCATTGTGTAAATGTAGCACATTTTCTTTATCCACTTTTTTGGTTGAGGGACATCAAGGTTGTCTCCAGTTTCTGGCTATTGTGAATAAAGCTGCAATAAACATAGTTGAGCAAGTGTCCTTTTGGTTTGATTGAGCATCCTTTGGTTACATGCCCAAGAGTGGTATTGCTGGGTCTTGAGGTAAATTGATTCCCAATTTTCTGAGAAACAGTCATACTGATTTCCAAAGTGGCTGTATAAATTTGCACTCCCACCAGCAGTGGAGGAGTGTTCCCCTTGCTCCACATCCTCTCCAACATAAGTTGTCATCAGTGGTTTTGATCTTAGCCATTCTGACAGGTGTAAGATGGTATCTTAGAGTCATTTTAATTTGCATTTCCCTGACGACTAAGGATGTTGAGCAATTCCTTAAATGTCTTTTGGCCATTTGAGATTCTTTTGTTGAGAATTCTCTGTTTAGATCTGTACCCCATTTTAATTGAATTATTTAGTATTTTGATGTCTAGTTTCTTGAGTTCTTTATTTTGGAGATCAGCCCCCTGTCAGATGTGGGGGTTGGTGAAGATATTTTCCCATTCTGTAGGTTGCCAACCATAACATTCCATGCTTCTCCTCAAGGCCCATGGTCATCTTAAAGCCTCAAGTGTATAAGCAAGTTGCACATTCTCACACCTTTTTGCCCTCCTTTCTGTTCCCTCTTACTGTAAGTCTGGGTAAATACAGTGAACAATAATCACACCATAACCTGATACCATGACATGATAAACAATAACATGATAACAATAATGATAGCCACACCACAACATGAATGTTATTCTGCCTTGAAATTTTTTTCATCAAATGAGTCCATTACTTTAGAATTTGGGGCTAGAGAGATAGGTTCTGCAGTTAAAAGTATGGACTACTCTTGTAGAGGACCCATGTTGGGTGGCTAATTTCAGCTCCAAAGGATCTGATGTTTGGTCTCTGCAGGCATGGACCCACACTCAGATATGAATACATACACACAATTAAAAAAATTAAAAATATTCAGTCTCGCCCAGTTCCTCAGGACATGAGCAGAATGCAGCTAATTAGCATGGCTGGACCCCAGTGTGTTCCTAATAAAGTCTTCTTCTCCCCTGAACATTACAATCATGGTCTTTGTTGTACAGTTTTGTCAGCATTCTGGTCTTCCAAGCTCCACCAAACCACCCATCCAGCTTGTGGCATCTTAAGGATTTTTCTAAATGAAGCTTCCAATTCTACATTCCTGGTGTGAGTTGCCTTTAAGGGCCATGAGCCACATGGCCAGGACGTCAGAAGGACACCGCTTCTCAGTACCTTTCCTATGTTTCAGTGGCTTACCTTGTCATTGTGAACAAAAACTTCACAAGAAGCACCTGATGGGAAGAAATACTTATAGTTTGAGGGCATTATAGTCTATTGTGGTGTTGGAGGCATGGCAGGGGGAGTCTGAGGCGGGCTGCAGTCAGGAAGCAGAAAGGGCCTCTTGATCAGTGTACTCTCCATCTTTATCTGTATTTAAGATTTGGTTTTGCAGCAACACATAGTTGTATTAAGAAATCATCATATTCACTGTTGCTTGTCATTTAACTAAAGCACTTACTTCTCTGCTATTTCATATGCTCGCTCATGCATTGGTGTTTTAAAACTTTTAGATTTATTGACTTTAAATATTTATTTATTTACTTTATGTATACGTGTGTATGTGTCTGACGGTGCGTATATGCACCACATGTGTGCAGGAGCCCGTGGAAGTCCGAAAAGGGCATCAGATATCTTGAAACTGGAGTTATAGGCAGTTGTGAGCCAGCATGTGAGTGCTGGGATCTAAACCTAGGTCCTCTGTAAGATCAGTAAGTACTCTTAGCCACTGAGTCATCTCTCCAGCTCCTTACTGTATGTGTTTTGTCTACACGGATGGATGTGTACCACATGTGTGTCTGCTGTCCCTGGAGGCCAGAAGAGGGCATCAGAGTCACTGGAACCAGGGTTTCAGAAGATTGTGAGCCACCATGTGGGACCTGGGAAACATGGGTCCTTTGCAAGAGCAACAAGTGCCCTTAACTGTGGAGCCATTTCTCCAGCCCTAACCACACACTGGTGTTGAAAAAAAACACTGTTTTTGTTTGTCCATTTGCCAGTCTGGTCTGGTTTCTTTTTGTCTCAATTCCTTGGGTTTAACTATATAGTATTTTATTATACGATCTCTCTCGGAAGCTACTCTGCCATTCCCTGTATCTGTCTCTAATTCCCTTAAAGTTAGAATCTGTATACTAGCCAGACATGGGGGTCTGTGGCTGTACTCAACAGATGGGACAGGATGATGTCAAGTTTGAGGCCAGCTTGGGCTATATAGCAAGACCCCCCTTTTTTCCCCCTGTGACAGGGTTTCTCTGTGTAGCTTTGGAGTCTGTCCTGGAATTCCCTTTGTAGACCAGGCTGGCCTCGAACTCACAGAGATTGGCCTGCCTCTGCCTCCAGAGTGCTGGGATTAAAGGTGTGGGCCACCACTGCCCGGCTTCAAGACCCTATTTTAACCCCTCTCCCCCAACAAACCTTTGCATGCCCGATTTCCCAATCTCTGCAGTTAGTCAGTATTCTCCCCATATTGCTAGCAAAGTATTACCTTGTTTTTTAATCCTGAATTTTTTTTCTCTCTGCACAGTTGCTACTGGTGTGTGTTGATCCCTTCACCTGGGATTGCATTCTTTCTGCTTGAAATACCTCTGTTAATATTTCCTTTAGTGAATATTTACTTCTAAATGAACTCTCCAAGCTTTTGTTTACCTGAAAAAAAAAATCACTGTTTCTTCTTCTGTCTTGGAAGCTATTTCCCCCTCCATCTGGAGTTCTCTTGGTTCACTGAAGCTGCCATCCTTCTGTCTCCTGCCTCTGTGTGTTGCAGACGTCAGCGTCTGTCCAAGGCACCCTTCCTTCTTCGTCTGCTTTTATGCTATTTCTTCAAGTCTGTGGTTTTCATCTGTTTCACTCTGGTGTGTCCAGTTACGAATTTCCCACTGACCAAGAGTTCCAGGGCCACAGTTAATGGGTCTCTGGAGATAGGTTGGGTTACGGGAATGCAAAGGTGTGAAGACCTTTGAGCTCGTACTGAAGAGTCTGACCTCTAGTCTGCAGCACAGACACCAAATGCAACATAGTTTTAATTTATGGATCGTCCTTGAACTCACGATCCTTCTTCTGCCTCAGCCTCCTGAGTGCTTGGGCTACAGACATCTGTCAACAGGCCCAGCTCATCTGAGGTAATTCACAGCGACCAATGGTACTGTAGCTATACAAATGATACAGTTCTACTCCACCCTCATTTGTTCTCTGAATTTTGACAAGTTGTGGATCTCTGTGCTAGCCTCCATCTGCTGCAGAAAGAAACTTCTTTGACGAGGAGAGCTACACTTACCTGTGGGTGTAAGGATAAATATTTGGAATACAGTTAAACGCTATATTAATTTAGGAAAATGGCAGTAGATTGTACTCTGGAGTCTATGACTTCTCCACCTATGGATACTTGGCTACGTTCACAGTACCAGGCGTGAGTTTCTTCCTATTGAATGGACCTTAAGTTCAACTACAGTTGATGGTTATAGTGCCACTGTTTCATCATTGGGGATATCGTGGCTGCCCGTCCCTGCTGGAGTCCTCAGGCTTTATAGCCGAGTGGCGAGTGGCGGCGTTATTTTCATGAAGATCAAGGTTCCAAGGTCGCTAGGATGAGTCATTTCTTCCTCTTGTACCTCAAAGCCCTGTATTTCCAGCAATGGACAGCAGAGAGCAGCATTGCACCACGGCTGCCTCTGGGCAGCCCAGTTGGTTTAGCTTGGGGACCGTGAGCAGGCGACTGCTTCGCGTCGGTAGGTTCCTTGTACTGTCCACTGAGGTCGTGGAGAGCCTAGTAGGTCGGGAGTCGGACACCGCTGTCTCCATTCTGGCTGGGGCTTTTTCTGTGCCTGGGTCTCCGCCACGGCCTCTCCCACGGGCTACCGAGTCTCCCCGCTAAGACTGTCCTCTGAGGATGCGCATTTCCATTTGAGGTCAAGTCTGGCTTGCAGTCCTAAAGAACAGCTCGTCTCGACGGGGCACAGTCTATGCTTATGTGGTGTCTTTCTTCTGGAAGTCTTTCCTGACTTTTTTATTCATCCACGCTGGGGCATCCCAGAAGTCTGTCATAGTCTTGTAGATCTCTTAGAACCCGGCATCAGCTGCCCTCCACTCTGCCTGCTTCCAACAAGAGTCCTCTTTCCGTACCTACCCAAGGTCACTCCGCCCCTAAGCTCTGGACCTAACACCAGGATGTGCGTCTGTCCCACTCAGTATGACTGTTAAGGTGACCAGCCTCACTGAAGGATGTCTTCATTAGTGATTAGGGTGCTGAAATCTTCTGGACTCCCAGGATTCTTGTCCTAGGCGTCACCACAGTTCCAAGACATACAAGTTCACTTAATCAGAATGAAAAAACGAAAAGAATAATGCCTAGGCTTGGGGACAGTGTAGAGACGATGCTTTCATTAATTGTGCATGGAAGTGTATATTGGCTTAAAAAACAGTTTTGGAGGGCACTTTTGGAATTATATGTTAAAACACTTAACTATTTCATAATAAATATTTAATAATTATATTTATCAAGACTTAGTAATTCCAGTTCTGGGCATTTATCCTAAGAAAACAATTGCACAAGAGCAGAAAATACATATATAAGTATCTCACAGTAGTGTTGTTTATAATGTTGAAAACTGTGAGAAAATGTTCAGTGACAAGTGACCAGTTAGATCAAGTATGCTTGATCCCATGGGCCACAATGTGATCAGCTATTAAAAATCATATTTTCAGGAAAGCTTTATTAGAATGCTAGTTGGTTGACTTAACACGAATCAAAGTCCCTGGATATGTTAGTACTATTGTTCTAGGTACTAGAAAAAAGGGTAAGTAAACCCCTTTATCTGGCTTACTGTGTGTTGTGGTGCTGGGTCTTGTGCATGCTAGGCAAGTGCTCTACCATTGGATTGGCTATGAATTGGGAGTCATGCAATTAAAAAAAAGTGAAAAAAATTAAACAACCTGAAATTTGGTAAGTGACACTTCAATTTGTTTCTGTCCATGAACACAAAAAGGGACATGTCACTCACCATGGTGGGAAAGTCCTGTAAACCCAGTACTTGGGAGGCTGAGACACGAGGTTCCTGAGTTTGAAGCCAACTTGGGCTACATAATGACTCAAAAACAAAAAACAAAACAAAACAAAACAAAAAACAAAAACAAAAAACCCCCCAACAAACCAAACCTCCACAAACAAACAAAAAAACCTCCACAAACAAACAAAAAACAAAACCCCAAACCCCAACTAACCCCCAAACACTCAGTGAAACAGCAACAACTACAACACAATCAATCTTGAAGAGTCACCAAGTCACCAGTTGTTGGCATCAGTGAAGGTCAGTGGTCTCTTACAACTGAAGTGCCCGCCTGATAACTGATGCCCGAGGAGGTTCAGCTGGCCCTGGAGCTGGGGCTCATGAGGCAGCAAGCTGCCGGGCTAGCTCAGGATCCTTCATGTGTGGCCCCTTAAGGCCCTGACCCGACCAGTGCCTTCTGAGGCCCTATGTTCCAGGCAGGGAGAAGAGAGAAGTCAGGGCACAGACATCCGTCCCTCAAGTGCCCACCTTTTATTCTTCATGGACTGAGCTTTGGCCAACCTGTCATGGCTCAGAAAGACCCACAGGGCCACCCCTGGAGGAAGGACAATCATGGCTGTGGTGTTACGGGCTGTAGGGATGTTCTTTTGTACACGTACCAAACCAAAGCCAACATTGAAACAGGCTTTTCCGAACAGAAGACAGAAAGGTTTGATGTCTTGAGAGAAACAGGGTGGGGCGGCTTGACACATGGATATGGGAAGCAGGGCCAATGTTCTGCAGCTGGTCTCAGACACACCTGTCACCTGGTGGCTAGGCCAGGGGTTTCTCCTGCTGGCTCCTGTCTCCCTTCTTCTTGTGGCCCTCCCCCTTGGGCTAAGGGGAAGTGATATAGGTCTGTCCAGTGGGGTTCCTCACTGAGAGATGCTCCCTGCCTTGAGATCTATTTACTGGTCTCCATAAAAGTGCTCCGGTGGCTGATGCTTGGGGCATCTGCAGCCTGGACTGATGTGGGGTTGAGCCTTCCAGGGAGCTAGAGTTTGTCCCCAGGCTTGGGCCCTGTGGGCCACACTAAGCTGCTCATGGTTTGGCCCTTAGCGGCTTCATTTCTTTATTGCTGTTAAATATCCAAACTTGACGCATTTTCCCCCTCTGTTGGTTGGAAGCTGGGTGAAGTCAGCAGGGCCACCCCTCCTTCTCCCCAGAGGCTCTGGGCAATCAGGGTTTTGCTCTTTTTGCTTTTGGTGGCTACTAGCATTCTTTGGCTTGTGGGTACATCATTTTGACCTCTGCTTCTGTAGTGACCCTGGCTTCTATCTGTGTAGCCTCCCTCTGCCTAAAGAAGACACTTATGATATGTGTAGGGGACGTTTGGACAATCCAGGACAATCTCCTTATGTCAAGATTTTTTTTTTTTTTTCAAATCAGGATATAGACACATGTCGAAAGGGTTGGGGCAGGAGGTCGTCAGATTTCAGCTTGCTCCATCTATGAACTTTCCTGCTGTGAGCTACAGTGATCTCATCTGTAGAGTGGGCATAAGAGCCCTGTTCTGACAAGGTTTCATGTGAATCACTGGTAGGGATCAATCCAGTATCTGTGCTGTGTGTGCCTCCAGTGGTTAAGCCCTGCCCCCAACCTCTGAGGGATACTTTTCCTTGTTTCCCTTTATCTTGAATCTTCCTGACCCTGAAGTCATTTAAGAGGCCCTGAGCCCTGGGCATGTGGTGTGCACTGTAATCCCAACACTGGGGAGCTTGGGGGTCAGCTAGAACTACAAAGGAAGACCCTGTTTCCAAAAGTAAAGTAAATAAACAAGCAAAACAAGAGACCACCCACTGGGTGTGCAGCCTGTGGGCCTCTGACCCCACCTTCTCTCCATCCTTCACTGAGAGGCATGGGGACTGCAATGCACAGGCCCAGTCTAAAAGGGTTAGGCACAGGGCAGATTCTCTGCCCCCACCCAGACCCTCTTTACTCCTTGTCCTGTGTCCCCATCTCCAAACTCTGGGACCATTTCTATTTTCTGGATAAATCTCTGGACAGTCAGGACTTTGTCTGAGGTTGCCCAGGACAACAGTGGTGGATAAGACAGGTGCTATCTTCATGCTTTATCTGAAGGAGCCCTAGGGAGCTCTTGTTTGAAAGAAGCCTCCATGAGTGATCCTTGGAGGCTGCATCCCCCTCTCCTCAGGTTTATAGGGTGCTAAATACACCTTGACATCAAGACAGAGAAAACCAACCACAATTCCCAGTTTTGAAGGACAGAGCTTGCTCTTGGAAATGGGTATGCCCACTACCATTGGCTCAGATTTGTTGAGGGCTGTGTCCAGTCGGAGGGCCTGGTGATTACACAGGGTGAACCAGGGATCTATGTGGATGCAGCCCCCGCCCCCCCCCCCCCCCCGCCCCGGAAGTGTTGGGGCACAGATCTGAGGAGTTGCAGGCTTGGGCTGGGGGTAGTTGCTGGGCTACATCTGACAGGTTGTGGGAGGTGAGTGCAGTCCTGTAATTATTAGCAGTATCTGGGATTTGCACAGTGAAGGCTGGCATTCAGGAGCCTCATCATAGACAAGGAATAGACTGGACTAAGGTCATCTTGTCCCCAAAGTCCTACTTCATGTGTGGACATCTGCAGCCCATCTCTGGGGACAGCAGAGGACATATGATCGGCAGAAAGCATCCTGTACAGAGTCAAAGTGGAACAATTTCTCATGAGTTTCCTGGTAGCCAGGGTGACATCCGCCTTCCCCCCAGGGCTCTTTGAAAAAACATATTTTATTTAATGTGTATATACCACGTGTACGCGGGTACACATGGAGACCAGAAGAGGGCACCAGATGCCTTAGAACTGAGTTTAGTTGTAAGCAGGTGAACGTGAACTTGGCTCTTCGGGATGAACAGTGAGCATTCTTGCCACTGAGCTATCTATCTCTCCATGTCCTGTTTGGACTCTTTTATAGATCAGTGGCCCTCCCTTTCCTAGGATGCCCACTGAAGATACCATGGCTGACATGTCTTTGCAGCCATAAGACCCCCAGGGTGCCTGCTCTGTATATAGGTATCTAGAAGGAGTGTGGCTGGCTTCTACATCTCCTGCTAGCACCATTCTGGTAACTTCCTTCCTAGTGTCCTCCAGTCTGTAGTTCATATCTTTCTCTTCTTTTTTCAGCTTTTCTTCCCTTCTCTTCCTGTCTAGAACACCCGTTGACATTCTGAACTCCAGTCACGGTCTCAGGTTAGCATGTGCAGAGCCTTTGGGCAGCCACAAGAAGAGCCCTGGACAGCAGAGAGAAGGGCTGAGCTCTGGGGCATTCTCTGTCTTGGGTTGGCTGGGCCCTCATGCCTGATGAGGGCTTTGGGGCCTGACTTGGACTCTGAAGCAGACAGACAGGCTAGGGTTCAGGTCCCTGCCGCCCCAACTTTGCTGGCCCCAAAGTCTAAAAAGTGCAGAGCTGCAGATTCAGAGCTGGCAGAAAAGTGGGGGAGGCTGTGCTAGTATTGTGGCTGGGAAGTTGGGGAGCCAGCAAGGAACTGGGAGGGGATAGGCCAGTCTTTAGACTTAGACTGCCTCTCGGGGCTGTGGCCTCCAAGGTCTGAATGGTAGCAGGAGCCCCCAGGAGTCCTGCTCTGCAAGACTCCCCAGGTGTATAGACTGCAGACACTCTGATTCGGAAGGAGGCAAACACTGCAGCTTCAGAGGCCTCCGGCTGAGCCGACAGCTCGGAAGGGTGTGTCTGGGGCCCAAGCTTTACTTCCCTGTGATTATCCCTTTCAGCTTGGGACCTCATTGTGCAAATTTCACTTTTCTTCATCGGACTTTTGGAAGGCCTCAAGGAAGGGGTGGCTCTCCCTGGGGTCCCAGAGTGTTTTTATGTGGGAGCCCCGATGGCCCGAGTGGTGGTGTGACCCTGCCACCCTTCTGTCCACTGCACCCTTCCTGATCAGAGATCTGGGGCCTGCTTTTTCGAGGCAGGCATTTCCCCCCCAGGTAACTTTTTGGACTGGTTGGTTCTAATCAGAGTCTCTTGCCCTATGCTCCAGGTTGCCGACTGTATAATGGGATAGAGGGAGGTGTTTTCCTTACAAAGATGGGGTGCTCCTGTCTGGGTGGTATGCTCACACATAGTATGGGTCTTCTTTCTCCTCACTGGCCCACGGCATGTGGCTCCGACAAGATGAAGCCCTTCCCCACCTGACTGTCAGCTGTGGCGATGCCCTCTGAAGGGTAGCAGCGGCCAGCCCAGCAGGTCCTGCCCTGGTGGCTCAGCATCCTGCTATAGGGAGGCTATCCTCAGCCATACTTTCTCCACCCACCCTCTCCTCCCCGATAAAACCAAAGACGAAATCAATGAAGCTTCGAATCATGGAATAAGCAAGGCCAGAGATTGCTGGCCTGGGAAATTTGAAAGCAAAACCTCAAGAGAGTGACCAAGAGGGAAAACAACTTAAAAAAACACAGTCATATCAAAGAAGATCAAATAAATATAAGCACTAGATGAAAGAGGTTGGCAAGAAGGAGACAAAGCAGAGTTGGGTCACTGTCGTTCAACAGATGTGCCCTGCAGCTACTGAGGGCATGGAGGAAATAAGCAATAAGTAAGTGTCTCAAAAAAAAAAAAAAAAAAGTCTGGGGCCATACCCCAGTATGCTGCATACACCTAGAATTCCATCTTGGGGGCTGAAGCAAAAAGATCTCAAATTCAAGTGTGGTCTAAGCTGCAATGGTGAGCCCTTGCCTCAACACACACACACACACACACACACACACACACACACACACACACACAGGAACAGTGAAAGCTGGGTATGGAGGCTTGATCTCGTGGGCTCAGGTCCGATCAGTGAGCAGGTTCCTTGGAGCCTGTGGGCAGCACTCTTTCCTACATGCCAGCTGACCCCTACATGGCTTGACTCGGGTCTCTGCCTCGCCTCTTTCCTGTGCACACAAGGGAGCTGGGTCCCCATATCCAAACCTGTAGACTTCCTCGGGCTGGCAGGGGTCTCTCTGCCAGCTGTGCCCTTCCTGAAAGTCTGGCTGGACTGCTACAGAAAACTCCAGCCAGCTGTGCTGTGCTGCAAAGAAGGGGGAAGATGCGGGACCACAGGTACTCTGGGTAGCTCCCTAGGAGAGAGCATGGTTGGGAAGCCACCTGAGCTGGCGCTGGTCAGTGGTGGCTCTACTTGGGCAGGTGGCTCCTCAGGCCTAGGCTAGGGTGATAGGTCACGAGGAGGGCCAGGATTCCAGGTTTCCTTTTCTTGGTCGAGTTATTGGCTGGAGTGAGAGAGTGGTGATGGACAAAGGAGAGATTTATGTTTCTGGAGTGACCATCACAACGGCTGTGGCTTTCAAGTGGACACCTGTAGCCTTTCTCTGTGCCTGGACATTTTACTACAGCTTTGGTGGCAAACTTCTGACTCCCAGCAGTGCTTGAGTAGACAGATCTGATGGCTACCCCCCTCTTCAGTTTCCTCCTAGGTCAAATTCTACCTCCTGGAAGGAAGGGAGGGCTGAGCACAGGTCTTCATGGGGTAAGTGCTAAATAAAGGTAGTTAGAATCAGCATAACTGAAGGGCACTTCCCCAAAGACAATTCCTGGTGTTGGCTGAGCTACAACAAAGGACTGATCAACTCACTCTTGATTCCTGTGAGTACCCCTCTGTGTAGTGAGGAATAACTCAAGAAGAACGACTCCTGGTGCTCCCAGCAACTCCTCCCATGTCTTGGGCAAATCATACCTTTCTGCGAGCATTGGTCTTTCCTTCTGAGCAATGGGCATGCATCCCAAGGCCTAGACCCTGATAGCTTGTCTTCCCTATCTAGGTTATTACATGGTGGTGAACTTGTGTTGTTTTTCCTGGGACCAACAAACCTGATTTTGCCAGGCATAGTGGCACATGCCTTTAATCCCAGCGCTCGGGAGGCAGAGGTAGGCAGATCTCTGTGAGTGTGAGGCCAGCCTGGACTACACAGGAAAGCCAGGACTACAAAGGTTGGAGACTGTAAGGGGAGACCACATCACACTTATCATTTTTCCACCATGGAATCAGTCCCCAAAGAAACCAAATGTTTGCTTTGTCTCAAAGTAAAACACAACAAAACAAATCAACCCCCTAAAACCAAAAACATCCCCAAACAACCCTGATTTTGAGATGATCAGGACTTGACAGGGCTGAGCTCAGCCAGAAACAAAGGTTTGGTGAGCAAGTCCCCCTCACCCCCATGCACCCCCTGAGAGCTGCCAATCCTAACTTCATGCAGCAGAGGGAAGATCACAATCATCCTTCCTAGAGATGGTTCTGCTTTGGTCTCTGGTGGTGGGAGTTGTGCAGAACTTGCCTAAGGGCCAGGGGAGGAGTGGGCAGGGCCTTCTAGTCTGGCTGGGAAAACTGGCCTGGCTGTGTGGAGTGTTTTGTGGGTTAGCGGCAGGACTCCCGCTTCTGCCCATCACCTGGGGATGGTGCGGACTTGGTCCAGTTTAAGACAAGGGGTGCCCAGCTCAGGAGGGGAGGTTTCCCCAGGCCAAAAGTTTTCAGGGGCTCCAACTTGAGATATGACCTGTAGGTCTCCTTCTATAGTGACTCCATCATACAGATTAGAATTTGATGGTGTGTGTGTGTGTGTGTGTGTGTGTGTGTGTGTGTGTGTGTGTTGAGCTGTCTTCTCTGTATTTGGAAGGGGCTCTTGAGGCTTGCCTCACACCCCTACCTAGCAAAATATACAAGGATAACTAACATCTGAGTGGGTATACCCCATGCTCACCCTGCTTACACACTGCAGTGTGGGACAAGGAGATGATTGGGGGGTGTTCCTGACCTGGTGGCTCTTGACCTTTGACTGGAGACTCAAAGGAGTGGCCACACCACACTTACCACTATGGAGTTAGTCCCCACATGAACCAAATGGCTAAATACTGAAGCTGATGAGACTTTATTTCCCACTTCCCTACAACTTTTTCAGCCAGGGAATGCTGGAACTTCACAGGACTAAAAATTGGAGACAAGAGGATTTTGCATCAGCTGGATGGGCATTTCCCCACTCCAGAGTCCTGAGGCTCCTTGTGAGTTGTGTGGAATCACACTTGGCCTGCAGCCCAGCCTCCCACCTGCAGCTGTGGTCATTTCTCTCTTGTTGCCCACCAGGCCCCCCCATCACAGAACGGTGTTCCTTGACGTTCCTGCAGTCCCATATCCCCTCTGTTCAGCTGAGGTATTGCCTACCAGCTTCCAGGCCCCTCCTGGTCTTTCTGAACAGCATCCTGGCCAACCTTTTTAAAGCAGAACTTGCCAGTGACAACTCGGTGGCTGGCAGCTTGACACTCACACAAACGCACGCTCCCCACACAGTCCTTTCTTCTCTTCCTGTTTTGGCTCACTAGCAGCACTGAACGCCTGCAAGCTTCTCTCTCCTCCCTTGGTAGCCTTTCGACTGTCATCGCCTCCCGGAAGCCACAGCTGCCTTTACTTTCAAGCTAGGTCAGGGCCCAGGCCCGAAGCTCCTCTACAGCCCTCTCCACATCTTTTTATGGCCTGGGTGGGTGTCTATCTTTCCGACGGTGCCGGGAGCTCTAGACAAGGCTGCAGCTGAGTCTATCTTGGTCCCTCGAACCCAGCGCTTATCCTGGCGCCCAGTTCTGCCAGGCTCGGCTGGACTCAGTTTCCGAGGGAATCAGAATTCCGGAGGGCTCAACGGTCTCCCTGAAACCTTGGGTGTGTTAAGTGGAGCCCAGTCCAACTAGGACCTGGGGATAGGGTTGTGAGCCCAGATTGTCTCCCCCTCCCTGGCTCGATCCCTCAGCAGCTTCACCCTTTAAACGGTGGTGGTGGTCCGCCCAGAGGCAGGGTACCCGGAGGCAGCGGGAGTCCGGCTTTGCTCCCGCGGCTGGGAGCGGGCTCTCCGCCCGGGCTCGCCCTAGAAAGCTTCGTGCAGGGTGGCTGTCTGAGCGCGCCGTCCGCTTGGAAGGCTCCTCACGTCCAGGCGCCGCGGTCACGGCTGCGCCGGTTTCCGGCCATGAATTGGGCTTCAGAGTCCGAGTCTCCTGCCCGACTCCCGGCGCAGTGCACCGCCCCGGGGGCGGGGGATGGATGTCCGCCGAAGTCTGCACGGACAGCTAGGGTTCGAGCCCGCCGCCCGCCCGCTAGCATCCTGGTGCCTGGCTCAGTGCCCCAGGCCTTGTGGTCTATCTGCAGGTTGCCCAAATCGCGGGTCCAGTTCCGAAAGCGGTTGTCCGTTCCGGCCACTGCAGACTCTCAGCTGAAGTCCCCCATCGCCAGCGAGCTCCGAGACCCCCACCTCCCCGAGGGCAATTAGTGACCGTGCCTCCTTCGTTTCTCCGGCGAACCCTGAGACCAGGCCCGCACGGCCAAGCCTCTGCTCGCCGCAGACAGGCCAGGTCTCCACCGCGGTGCCGGCCTCGGAGCATCCCCCGGCCGGGAGCGCGGGAGCACCGGGCGCCCCCTCCAAGCACCGAGCGGGCGAGCGGCGCACGGCGAGGCTAAGGCTCCGCAGTCACGTGGTGGAGAGGAGGGCGGAGGGGAGGGAGGCGGGCGGGAGGGGAGGGGGAGCGCCGCCGAGGGGGAGGGGGAGGGGAGGGGGCGTCCTCCGCAGTTCGCTCCTTGCT
>CABHPQ010167966.1:0-12465 GCA_902168405.1 Peromyscus aztecus | reverse complement strand
CGCACGGGCGGGCTCGGCTCTCCCGGGGAGCGGCCCGGGACTGCACCGGGACCCGCGCCTCCCCGCTCCGCGCTGCCCTCGGCCTCGCCCCGGGCCCGGGCGGATGAGCCGCGCGCCCGGGGGACATGGAAGCGCTGACGCTGTGGCTTCTTCCCTGGATATGCCAGTGCGTTACGGTGCGGGCCGACTCCATCATCCACATCGGTGAGCTCGGAGGGCGGACGGGCCGAGGCTGGGCGGGGGCCCCCAATAGAGACGGTGATGCGCGGCGTCCAAACTTGTCGGTTCCCCGGGCCGAGGGGCTCGGCGGGCAGTGGTCCCCCGAAGGCCCGCGCCGCCCCGCGGAGGAGCTGTGCTCCCGCCGCTTGGCGCTCCTGCGGGCACCTCGCTGCTCCCCGGGGCTCCTGCCAGTGCGCGGGGCCCCGCGGCCTCTGCCGACACTTAGGGCCGTGGCTGCAGGGAACCCGGGGATAGACGCTTGTCGAGATGCGTGTCCCTGGCGGGGCCATCGGCAGGCTGGGCCCTTCGGCACAGCCTGAGCACTGGGGCCAGGGGCGGACAGAGCAGGGGGCTAGCTAAGTTGGCAGGGCAAGATCAAAGAGGCCAAAGCGGAACCATGTGTGACTGTGGATGGGTGCTGTCAGCGTGCCAGTGTGTGTGCACCTGGCACAGTGTTGGTGTCACTGTGAGAGGGCGTTGGGGTGTGTGGGGCCATCTGAGCGTGTGTTAGTGCGACTACCGCGTTCTGCCAGCCTGTTAGAGTGGACACAGTGCTTGCCTGTTTCCCCGGTGTGTGTCTGTGTAGCTCTCGGTGTGGGGGTGTGTGTGTATCTGGTTGTGGCAACTGCAGCCCAATCCTGGACAGTTCCAGAGTTTCTGCCTGATCTAAGTCTTGGGGCCAGCGTACAGTCTGGGTGGTAGGGGTGGAGGGAAGGAGCGTGGGCCGTGGGGTGGGGGGTGCTGAGCAGGAAGAGATGGATGGAGAGGAAGGAGATGAAGAGCAAAGGAAGGGGCGATCAGAGGAAGGGTAGCGATCGGGAGTTAGGAGCAGAATGATTGGGATCTCGAGAAGTTGGGCCCGGTTTGGGGGGAGGTGTCAGCTGCCGCTTTGGGGGAGCCCCTCCGCAGTCGCCTTTCCGGAAGTTGGGAAAGACCAGCGAACAGGGACAAACTGGGGGTTGGGAGGAGTGAGAAAACGTGGTTGATGTTACCCGCGGGGCAGAAAGAGGAAAGGGTGGTGAGGCACCGAGTGCCTACTCCAAGGGCTGCAGCGCTCCCCTCCGGGGCCGGGGCCAGGGCCAGGATCCAAACCTGCTTCCCGCCCAGGAGCCGGCGTGGGTCTCCCGGTCAGCATTGCGGCTCCAGTGTAGTGAGGAATCCGGGAGCTGAGCCCTTTTACCCAGCTCTCAGCTCCAGGGCAATTACAAGGCCAAGCAATAGGACCTTGGCGACCCTTGGCGCTTGACAAGGGGGCTGGGACTGGGGACCCCAAAGCAGCAGTCCAACTGATCTCCGCGGTAAGCGCAGGGTCAGTGAAAGCGTCAGGTCGGCCGGAGCTCTGGAGGAGCTGTCCTTGCTTCTAGAAGGACCGTTGAAGAGTGGTTTCTTCTGGGACTCTCAGTACTGCTAGGTCAGAATGTTTAGGGGTTTAGGATACAGCCCCACCCCTCCATACATACAGGAAGAGGAAGTGAGAGACAAGAGCAGAGGCATGAGGCCATGCAGCATCTTGACCATCCAGATGCTGGCTATCAATGCCTTATGCCTAAAGAAAAAACCCTTGTGCAGGAGAGCCAACTGTGGACCATCTTCTCGCTTCTGCATTCAGCATGGAATGTAAAGGAAAAAGGAGTCATCACTCCATCCTGGGATTGGGCTGGAGGACATTGTCCTCTTGGAGAATTCACTTTGGCTCCTGGGATGGGATTTATGGGACCATGTCAGGTGCATTTATTTGAGTGGGAGGCACCTCAGCTTGCCACATCTTCTGTATGGGGCATGGCTGGGACATGTGATGCTTTGGTTATGAAGCCCATGTAGCATGAAGGATAAAGCATGTGTAACTCCTGTCAACTCTGTGCACTTGTGTGGTGTGGGGGAGGGGAGCTTATCCTGTTTGGGTTATGTTGGGAGATCTTTAAACTACCCAATCAAAACAGAATCCTCAACTAAGACTGGTGGCTCATGCCTGTAATCTCACTACTTGGGAAGGCTGAGGCAGGAGGACCACCATGAATTCAAGTCCTGCTATGGCTACAGAAGGAGAACCTGTCTCAAAAAAGCATTATAAACAAAAACAAAATCCTAGCTGAGTCCTCCTACCACTCACTTGGCACCTAGAGGTCCGGGCAGTGCCCCGACCCCAGGCTGGAAGTGAGGTGGGGAGGGTTCCTCTCCAGGCCTGGTCTTGACCCCTCTTCTCTCTCAGGTGCCATCTTTGAGGAGAACGCAGCCAAGGACGACAGGGTGTTCCAGTTGGCTGTATCGGACCTGAGCCTCAATGATGACATCCTGCAGAGTGAGAAGATCACTTACTCCATCAAGGTCATCGAGGCCAATAACCCGTTCCAGGCGGTGCAGGAAGGTGAGTGGCCACTAAGCCCGTGCATGAGTCACTGGGCTGCAGCCAGTGAGGCCGCGTAGCAATGGGTCCAGGCAGGGTTGCTACCCAGTCGGTTATTCAGTCTCCTGGTCGGCCTGCTGCTATGCCAGGTGTGGTGGTGGCGTTGTCCTCCCAGGCCTAGCAAGGTAGGGCGGCTCGGTACTGTCTGGGCAAGCGAAAAGTCTCTGTGCACTGCAATCAGGTCTCCTCGCAGGAATGTGCTGCTTCTTTCCCCCTGGATGGATGCGCGTGTGTGCTCCACACCGCCGCTGAGCAGGCGTGTAGCTCAGGGTTGTCTTTGTTTCTCGCGTGTTTGTGGGTGGGTGTGTCTTCGTGCCTTTGTCGCGTGCACCTCCCCAGAAGCTTCTCGTGGCCTGCAGCCCACAGGAGCTCGGCGCACGGAGCTCGTCCTATAAGCCCTGGCTGTCGCACAGCCTGGCTGTCGCGGTTGCACACCCTGTGGGGCCTCGGTGCGTCTGCCCCGCGGGTCCTCAGCCTGGCTTCTCTCTTCTTTGCTCCACTGTGTGTGGAGCTGCCTGTTTCTTTGCCGGGGCCAGCGCTGCGGGCCTAGGAGGCGTTGCCGCCTGGGCCGGAGGTGGGCGCTGTTTGCTCAGGAAAAGAGAGGAGCTGGACTAGCTCTAATGGCAGGAAAATCTTAGCCGGCCGGTGCAGCAGTATTTCCCTGCAGCTGTCTCGCTGGGACTCCGAGGCAGGGGCAACAGGTGGGCAGCCAGTGAGGCCATCACCCTTTGCTGGCTTCCCCTGGCACCTGCACTCGTGGAGTGTACTTAGTGCAGGCAAAGCACACATAGTGCATAAAATAGTGGAAACCGCTGCTTTCAGCATTGGCAGATGTCTGTCGTCTTCGGATGCGTTGGTGACAGCCTTTTCTCTCCCTGTGTATTCCCTCCATTTCTACTTGGCTGGCTGCTCTTCAAGGGTCCCTTCTCTCCTGTTGTTGACTCCTGGTCAAGGCCCTGCCGTCTGCTCAACCATGCTCTTTCCCCTTCCTCGTTGTCTTGTTTACCACAAGCAGGGCTCCACTGTGGTGCCAGTGTCCTGAAGTGCCACAAGGGTACAGCTGGAAGCACAGCATGCAGGGACTTCTTCCCAGAACTGGCAGAGCTACGGGGCAGGGAGGAAGTGACTGAGAGCTCTGCTGTCAGTCTGTCTTTCCTTGGGCTTGCTGGGCCTAGGGTCTCCCTGTCCCCTTGGGGTTACACACTGTCTGCCAGTTTCCTGGTACCTTAAAGGATGAGGTGAGTCAGTGATGGATGTAGTCTGTAGCTAGTGCTGGGATCTTCATGCAGTTTTGGCGGGCCTCCTGGTTTTAGGTACAGCAAAGGATGGAGAGGTGGTCAGCCCTTGGGACTGCCCAACTCTAAGCCTTGAAGGATGAAGGATGTTTTAATTGTCCAGGTCTCCAGTCCCAAGTGCTGATTTGTGGTGGTGGTGGTGGCTGGTGCTGCTGGGGCTGGTGATGTGGTTCAGTGGTCAGTAACACTTCCCACTCTTGAAGAGGAGCCTGGCTTGATTCCTAACACCTGTATAGTGGCTCGCAACTGCCTGTAACTTCAGTCCCAGAGGTGTCTGACACCCCCTTCTGGCCTCGGCTGGTTCCTGCACAAATGTGACGGACTTACAAATGTGTAGGCAAAATATTCACACACATAAAATAGTGAGAGCTGCTGCTTCCAGTATTGGCAGATGTCTGTTAGCTTATGTCCTTTGAAATAGAGACATGGGGGTGTCCCTGTCCTCCTTGTGTGGCCTCATCCTACCGTCTGTCTCCAGATGCCCTCTGACCCCAGACTTCTTTTGTGTGCTGGCATCATGGTTCCTTGGGGCCTCTGCCACTGGCCCATATCAGATTGGAGTGCTCTATGGTTGTTGCTTCTGACAACTCTCTCCATAGTGTAAGGCATCCTTTGCTCATTCATTGTGCCCCGGGATGAAGCACAGCCATCTCCACCAGCCGTACTCCAGGGACAGAAGGTGCTGATCTTACCTAGGGTTATAACCCGAGGCAGGATGCACACACATGGATGAACTGTCCCTGGAGAGGTCATCTTTGTTCAAAGGAGCAGCTGTCACACAGCTTCAGTTGATTTGTGCCTTGTTGGCGGGAAAAGTCCTAGTATTGTACGTGTATCTATCTTTTAAAGCGAAGCCCTGAATCTGCACTTTTCATTGTAAAGTATGTTTTTTGGTTTTTTTTTTTTGTTTTTTTTCTCGTGGTTTGAGGCAGGGTTTTGCTCTGTAGCTCAGGCTTTCCTCTTGCCTAAGTCAGTCCCTCCTGAATGCTGGGACTGTAGGTGAGCTTTACTCCATCACCATACTTGGCTTTCATATTTGGTTTTTGACTTGTCAACCAATGGAACAATTTAAAGAACAAACAAAGCATAGCTATGTGCCATTTGACCTTGAAGCCCCAAATGCAACTTTGTCCTGGCAGAAAAGGCTCCAGCCAGGGCCTTTCACTGGTTCAGACTTCTTTTTTTAAATTGGTTGTTACTTGCTTTGTGTAACTGGAAAAATATCTCTATCTCCAAGGACGGCAGGTTGACAGTCTCAGAAGGGTATGGGAGTATTTCTGCACATCTGGAATGAGGGAGTGACATGATGAGGATCGGTGGATTTTAGGCATAGAAACACTGGACAGGTGCTGTTGCCGGTTAAAGCTGGCATGCAACTTTCTACCTTGGGAGTGGCATGGGCTGACATCTACCTTGTTATCTATCCCATGGCCTTGCATAGCTCCTGGGTGCCTACAAGGAAAGGGAGGAGCTATCTATCAATGGAGGCCTTGGGAAAAGCTGAGCATTGCTTAGCAGCCTCCTCCCCTTGGCCTAATGCTTGTGGAGCAAGTATTCAGCTCATTGGGTCTCCTTTCTTGCTTTTTCTATGGGGTGCTTGTCTGCCCAGAGCTGGCTCTTGCTGGGTAGCTATCCCAGCCTTTCCTCCTGAGCTATTATTTGGGGAATGGAGAGCAAGGGCATACTGGGACTCAGTCTTTATCACAGAGAGGACAAGTGTCCAGTGTGTCCCAAGGGGTCTGGGGTTAGAGAGATGCTACCTTGTTTAAATTTGAGGGCCGACACCATGACCCAGGGATGGAGGCCTGGTTGCTGGAGCCCAGAGATGAGATCCTGCCTCTCTCATTGCATGACCTGGGGGAGTCTTGGCTCTGGGCCGAGCTCCTCTTTCTGGCTCTGTTAAAAGGGAATAATTGCAGTAGCTGCCTCCTGGGATTATTGGGAGGATTAAATGAGATGAGACCTGTACAAATTGCCTGCATAAGGCCCGAGGTTGGTGTTCGGTAAACACTAATTCCCTCCCTATGCTCTGACCCAGCTCTGACTTTTCCTCAGTGTCTCTTAAGGCTATTGGTATTTTCAGCTACATAATTTCTTAAGCTGGTGAATTCCTTGAGAGAGGACCCTAAATGACCTTTTCATTTTCAGCTTTTATCACCCCCCCCCCCAGTTATAAAAGGAATGCATGGCTACAAGGAACATGGGTTACTTTTAAAATGTAAAAAAGAAAGAGGCCAATGCATGCTTATTATATAAAACATGGAAGGTGTGGAGAACAAGAAGCAGAGGGAAACCCTCCCGAGCCCCATGGTATTATTTCCTTCTGTCTTTTTCTCCTTTTGTATTTATAAAGGAAGAGGGCTCTCATCTGTTTCGTGCTCCATATTATTGGCTTTTTCATGAAACCTCCATGAACTAATTGTAAACATTACTTCTAGTGCCTGCATGTGTTTTCCGACATACACTTTTAAAAAAAAAAGAAATAGAATCATTTATGTGGAGATATGCATGCTTAAATATTTCTGAAGAAAGCAAGAAGCTCTCCGTGGATGGATGTGCTGGCTCTAAGATTTATACCTATGATTTCCTCGGAATAGTCTTACAAACTCCTTACAAACACTGTCTTTTAGGATAGTATGTCGGATATGTGCTTTATGAGGGTCTGAAATGAATAAACAACAGCACGGGACAGTTAAGGCTCTAAAATGCTGCATCTTGGATGGTTGAAGTTTGCATTAACATGCTCTACAAGACAAATATGAGAAAAGATACTAATTTGTTGAAAAAGTCAACTGTTTTTCAGCGCTTGCTCAAGCAGAAGATTATGTAAATGCATAAAAGAACTGGCTGCACGTGAGTCTCCTTTTACAGAATTATCTTTTGCTGTGAGTAGAAGACGCGAGTTAGTGGATCGGCTGTAGATGTATCTGTCACATCAAGGGAGGAGAACGGTTTAAGGGAGCGGCAGAGGAAGGCAAAGTACACGAGATGCTGTTCTTTAGCCACCGGAAGCGCAAGAAAAAGACAAGGTTAAAGGGCTGGGGATGCAGACAGTTGATAGAGTGCTTGTCTCGCAGGCGCAGAGCCCCGGGTTTGACCCTCAGCACCACACAAACCTGGTGTGGTGATGCACACCTGACGTGTTTGAGCACTGGGGAGGTAGGGTAGGAGGAGCAGAAGGCTGAGCCTATCCTCAGCTGCAAAGTGAGTTTAATGCCAGCCTGGGCTACCGAGACCTTGTTTCAAGAGAGAAGAGGTGGTGGTGGGGGAGACAAAGTCAAGAGTGGTGATATGTTTGAGTACTCACCTATGTGTGAGGCCCTGAGCCCAGTGCTCAATACCACATTAAAACAACAACAACAACAAAGCTAAAATTTCCTAAGTGTAGTTGATTGTTGACAGAATGATCCAGGAAGCTTGTAGATAGCCACTTCTGAAGGTCTGACAGACTTATCCCCTCTCCTTCCCGGTGGGCACCCTGACACTCACATTGCCACACTGGTGGTGGGTTCTGCTAGAGGGCCCTCGTCCCTGACCACTGCTTCCTCTTTTACTTCTGCTCAGAATTAAAGGGTTCACTGAGGCCACATCCTGGCATCCCTGAGGGCATCTTCTTCAGGATACCGAGGACATTGCCAGGGGCTCTGAGTGAGCATGACATTCATGCCATCAAGAAGGCATGTCTAGGTCCACTGCCACCATTGCGTCGCTCAGCTGTGTTCGTTTTCTCTTGGAATAGAAACACTTTTTTGCTTCATGTTTAGTTGGTTAAAGCAGCGCACACTTGTCATTTGATAACTCTGCAGGTCCCGAGCTGGACATGGACTCACTGGGCTAAGGCCCAGGTGTTGGCATGGATGGTACTTTACGGTTACCCCGGGATAGAATTGTGTCCTTACCCACTTTCCCAATGTTGCTTCTTCCTCGGCTCTGGGCCCCAAGATTCTTCTCCAGAACTCCTAGCAGTGAGTCAGGTCCTTTTCATGTAGTGCCATCTGACCCCGTCTCTCTCTTCCAGGGGTAATCAAGAGTGGCATTCCTATTTTAAGGTTAGCTGATTTGAAAACGTCACTCTGTCAGTGGTCTGTCTTCTCCTGTGCCGCGTAGCCAGCACGGTCACAGTTCTTGTGACTAGGACGCGGGGGTCTGTGTGGGCCACTGTTGTGCAGCCTCTCTGTGCCTGCTGCAGCCAGAGCATGTTGTCACTCTGGGCTCTCTTTCCATTTCACGAGGTTTCTGCTTCCTGCTGTCTTGCTGTGTCCCTAGTCTCATCCAGGCTGGCTTGACTAGCTTTGGATGCCTGGCTGGGTTTTCATTCCACAGGAGTGTTCTACAGGTGTCACAGTGTGGGCCTGTGGGGCCTCTACAGAGTCACCTGTGCTCTGGGATGGCAGATGGCTCCTCTTCTGGGCCTGGAAGCTGCTTGTACATAAGGAAGTACACGGAGGAAACTCTAAGTCCCAGCCTCCTTTCCTACCCAGGGAGTCTCTTTCCCAGAGGCTCACCCTCCAGCTCCCAGCTTCCCCATGCCTACTTAAAGCCCTTGCTGTGGTCAGTCTTGCTTTGGTGCCCTGGGCTAGAGAGAGCGATGCTCTTCCTGGCCCCTCAGCACCGTTGCCAGTGATGCTTCAACCCCGAAGATGTGTGGGAAGACGGCAGGTGCACAAGGTTCCTTGCTAGACTCTGGCTAGGTACCAGGAACTGTGTAATCCCCTCCCTGGATTCCTCTCAGGCTTTGGGGTTCTTCTCCACTGATCATGGGGTCATGTCACTCATGTGCACACACATACATGCCAGAATTCCTGTGAACATGCACATCTAAATGCGTACACGTGAGTCCATACCCTTTCTAATCTTATAGGCTATGTGCGTGGCCCATCCATCTCCTCCTGTTTGGGCTTAGACTCTCATAGTTCCTACTTTTCCATGCTCTGCTCTCCAGATCGGCATGTGGAGCTTACCTGACAGCATACCAGAGGGTGTCTTATGCCAGGTATGTAGTAGGAGGCCACAGTCTAGTGAGGCTCTCCACGCTGTGTCTGAACTGCTGAGTCCGCACTGTCCAGACATCCTCCAACTCCCACAATGGCACTGGGGCCATTTCTCCTGGATTCTCTTGGAGATCTGTATGGCTGTCCCTCAGTCCTCGCAGCCACAGCCCGCAGGCAGGGCAGAGAGACAGTTAAAAATCTTGTAGCTGCCAGGTCAGGACTCAGACTTTGTTCCTTCCACACTGTTGTCTTCCCTCAGTCATTCCCCTGTTAACGGTTTGTGCGTGGAATGTCCCCCACATGCCAAGGGCTTCTGGGGGCTGGTGGAACCTGTAAGAAGTGGGGTCTCAAGTGGGATATCTTAAGTGCTTGAGAGTGTGCTCCCAAAGAGAGAACTGAGTCCTCTCTTTCTCTTTCACTTCATGGCCAGGAGGTGAGCCGTGGAGCTTCAACCCTGTGCTCCTACCATGATGCTCTGCCTCACCCCAGAAAGCGACAGTGCCAGCTGCAGACCCTAGGAAACCCTGCTCCTTATAAACTCTTTATATCAGCCTTTTGTAACTGTGACGAGACTGGCTAACCCAGTTCTCTAGAAAATAGTGTTGACGCAAAAGTTAAAATGTTGGGTCTGGGCTGGGCGGTGGTGGCTGACACCTTTAATGCCAGCACTCGGGAGGCAGAGGCAGGCAGATCTCTGTGAGTTCGAGGCCAGCCTAGTCTACAGAGCGAGTTCCAGGATAGGCTCCAAAGCTTCACAGAGAAACCCTGTCTTCAAACAAACAAACAAACAAGCAAACAAAAATGTTGTTTAATCCGATACTTACATGTGACTTCTTTTGAGTTTTCTACCCAGGGCCATGCCAGTGAGAGGCTGGGGTAGTTGGAGGAGATGGGGGAGATGCTGGTGTAAAGAGATACAATTAGAGTTGAATAAGAGGAGTAAGCTCAAGAGATCTGCTGTACAGGGCTGGGGAGTATAGGAAGTGGTGTTCCATTGTATTGTGAAAGGCTAAGCGTTCCAATGCAAACATTTTTGGGCGATGCATTGTATGATTAGCTATATTTAATCATTCCTCAAGGTATATGAATATAATAACTGCAGAGTTTTATATAACAGTGAGACAAAACAAACAAAAACAATCCTGCTCCAAGCCTGGTCACCAGTGGGGCCACCAGCAGTGACACACCTGTGCTGGACTTCCCGCAGCCTCGGCCCTCGGGCCTGTCCCTTCTTTCCCTGTCGCTGTGATATAATAGTGACAAAATCACCTTATGGGGCAAAGGGCGAGTCTGGCTCACAGTTGACAGTCCATCCTGGTGGGGAGGCTGCAGGGGCAGGAGCTTGAGGGAAAGGGAGCTGGTCACGAGCTCTGCTGACAGGAGAGAGCAGTGCACGCATGCTTGCTGGGGCTCGGCTGGCTCGCTCACTCGCATAGCACAAGTCCCGCTCACAACTAGAAAGGCTTTCCCTACATCAATTAACAGAATCAAATCAACCCTCACCGTCATGCCCAGAGGCCCATCTCCCTAGTGATTCCAGATTCTGTCAAGTTGACAATTAACGTTAACCTGCTGCTGGCTGGTGACAGCTCTTTCTCTGGGGTGCCGGCCTCTCCCACAGCTTGTCAGTGTCCCGTCCTCGGGGTCTCCCTTTTCCATCTCTAGACAGTTTCTCATTTCATAGGCGATGGAAAGACCTTCAGGACGCTTTCCCTGTGTCCAGAAGCACAGGCTGGTGGCTGGGAGTGATCAACAAGCCTTTTCTCACGTTTGTGGGCTGTGGGTGGGGCAGGTTCCTAGGGGGTGAAGCCCGCGATGATCCCCCGCTGGCCCTCACGTGTCCTCAGTTACATCAAGGACACTGGCCACGGCCAGTCCTGCCTTTCCAGTTGGCTGCCCTCACATTGTCTTTGCCAGAGCCCACCGAGGCAGCCAGCACCTGCAGAGGCAGCTCCACCTGCCCTGCACCTGCTCACAGCTGTGCCCTGCCTGGCTCTTGTACTCCGTCCAAGAATAGACAGTAGCCTGGGAGCTGCCAGGGAGCGCTCCTTCAGGTGGACTGAGGCTGCCATCCATGTTCAGCTGTGACTCTGGCTGTTTCTCTCAGCTTTCCACACTGCCAAAGGGGTGATGATGCCGAGGCCAGCTGTGGGGTGGTTAGGAAATGTACTGAAGGCCCAGGCTGGGGCAGACACTGGGCAGATGCTGGGTAGAGAAAGTAAGAGTGTTGTCGTGGTCCCCAATCAGCTCTAGGCCTTACCCTGTACTGTCCTTGTGGGCCGCAGCCCCTGTCCCATATCTGGTGGCTAAGACTTGTGACTTGAAATTGAACTTCAGCCTTCCTGGGTGTCCCAGGAGAATAGGGAAGGAGGTCAGTGCGGACACCATGGCTCATATGGAGGCAGTTCGGAGCCATCTGTGCAGGCCTGGGCTCTGGGCACTGGTGGCCTATCATTGCTTGATATTTTAATCTTACTGTAGCCGTATTTACTCAGAGTACAGAGTGGCTGGTATGGGCCTGGCTGTCCCAGCCCCCATAGGAGCTGACTATGGGCAGATACAGGTCTGTTTGGCGTTTGGAGGTAGGTCTGGGTCTGAATCTTGAATGTTAAGCCTTGTATCTGAACCCCCACCCCCAACCCCAGACTCATACATGGTGCTTGGTTGTCAGTGTGTGGTCTTTGGGGAAGTGAATGATCCTGAGAGCTGGGATCCTAAGTGCGGACGGAGCCACAGTAGCCTGGTGTCCATGGGAGATGGTGCGAAGTAGGAGACGGGACTCAGTGGGAGGAGATGGGTCACTGCGGATGCATATTTTGTCCCAGCTCTCTTTCTCTGCCTCCTGCCTGCCTCGGGATGAGCCACTTAGCTCTTCCACACAGTGCCTTCCAGCATGCTCCACCTTACCATGCACAGCTCCAGGAGAAACAGAGCCACGTGACTGTGGACTGAAAATCTGAAATAATGAACCGAAGACAATATGTCTTCCCTCAGCTGGTTTCTGCCAGGCGTGTCCTGTCACCACAGTGGAAGCCTGAGATCCCAACTCGGACCAGCTGGCTGCCTGGTCTCGTAAAGGTCACTTTCCTCTCTGGGCCTCACCTCAGCATCTGGGAACAGGGCTCCCTCTCTCTGGCCCGGCTCCCGCTCTCAGCTTCCTGTGGTGGCCTCCTGCTCATTGAAGAGGGTGACCCTCGGGATCTAACTGACCTGGGGTCACACACTTTCTTCTGTCTGGCTGGAAAAGGCTGTGTGCTGGTGCCTCTCTGGGCTCTGAGCCCGGCTCTGAGACTGGACCTGGGCTCTGGGCTGGGTATGGCTCACGGTGCCTTGCAAGAAGAGGCACGAGAGTCGAGTGTAGCTAGAGTTTTCCTGCCTGGTCCACGGTCAGGATAAATCTCTTTCACCTGCCAGTCCCACAGCCGCTCAGACCCAACCAAGTAAACACAGAGACTTATATTGCTTACAAACTGTATGGCTGTGGCAGGCTACTTGCTAACTGTCCTTATAGCTTAAATTAATCCATTTCTATAAATCTATACCTTGCCACATGGCT
>CABHPQ010167965.1:0-32611 GCA_902168405.1 Peromyscus aztecus | reverse complement strand
CACACACACACACACACACACACACACACACACACACACACACACACCACTCTCTTTTCTTTCTTGTCTCCGGGGTAGGAGCTTGAGCGTGGAGAGAACAGGTGGGTATCCAGATGGGGAGCCAAGGATGGAGAAGGGTGGGGCTAAAACTGGGGGAGGGAGTCTGAAGGAGAAGGCTAGGAGCTGGCAGGGCCTGCGGATGAGGGAGAGAAATGGGGGCAAGGCCGGGTTCTGAGGGCGGAGAGGTGCAGAACCTGGCTCTGTACAGAGGGCCTGAGCTTGTTGAACCTGGCCCTGTACAGAGGGCCTGAGCTTGTTGAAGTGGAACCGAGATGGGGAAGACAGCAAGGGAAAGGCCAGAGCAGAGCAGGGAGCAGAGAAGGGTCAAAGAGACCTGCAGGAGATGGGGTGAGAGGGCTGTGGAGAAAGGGGTGTTTGGTCGGGGTGAGGCTCAGCGGACCCAGCAGTGAGGTCCTGAGAGAAGGCAGAAAAGCCTGTAGAGAAGGCAGAGTCTCATAGCCTCATGAGTACCTAGCGATTGCATCCATGCACACATGAATCCAGGTGGGCCAATTTGTGAAGGTGTTCCCGAAGGTTCATGGGAAGTGCACATAGGCTGGTCCAGACCCTAGTCTCTGGGCACTGGGCAAGTGAATGAGAGTAGGAGAGAGTTTAAGCACCTAGCTTCCCCCTCTCCCCATGGCCTGCTACCCCATTGCGTGTGGGCATCCCCCGCCCTGAGCTGTAGCAGCAGCCAGGAACATAGGGAGCCAGGGCCAGGTGAGCAGGCAGAAGCAGCTTGCAGGGAGAAAAGTGAGGAGGTCTAGGGTCAGGGAACAGAGACCAAGGTGGAAGGGTATGGTGGGCCATGGGTATGGAGGGAGGTGGGAACCGGTGTTGGGACAGCTGGAGTTGAGTCCAGGAGATGATGGGAGCTGGCAATGACTTTGAGAAGTGGTTTAAAGCTCAGTGAAATGAGTGTGCCGGGCACCCCCTTAAATGCTGCATAAACCCTGCTTAACCCATCCCTCCCACTTCTAAACCACCCTCTAAACGCAGTAACCAGCTGGACCGCCCCCTAACTTAAACCTGCTAAATGCCCCGCCCCCACCCCACCACCCCTCTTTGGGGTGGTGAAGGAAGTGGGGCCCCAGCCTCAACAGCTTGACTAGATAAACCTGTTTAATCTCTGACCTTCCAGCTGCGGGGGGGAGGGTTTTTGTTTTTGATTTTCTTTTCCTTTCCCCTTCCTTCCCCTTTTCTTGATTTTCCCTCTCCTTTGGGTTACTCTCCCCCCCAAGGGTGGGGCCGGCTCTGGTGGAGCCTAGGGAGGGGCCCCTGGGAGAGGAGGGGCCCAGCATCCCACTCCTGCCTCTCTCCTTCCTGTTGAATGTGGCTGCTTGCTGGGATCTCCTGAGAACTGCATAATTACTTTCTAAAGCCTTTGGACTGCGCTGCCTGAGAAACCTACTGTCTTTCTAAACTTTTCCAAGGAAACTTTGATAACGAGCGCCTGGCGATTGCTAGACAGAGAATCCCCTACCGGCTTGGTCGAGTAGTAGATGAGTGGCTGCTCGACAAAGGTAATTAACCAGAATTAATTAATTAATTAACTAACTAACTAACTAACTTTAAAAACACGATCTTAAAGGTGCAGAGCTCTCTCCCCCACCCCTTCGCTCCTTTGTCACGCCCGTCCCCAAGTGGAGGGACAGTTGTCCGGGCAGGATGCTCCTTTCTGCCCCTGGCACTCAGTCTGTCTGTTTCCGGGAGGTGGTTTGGGAACAGGGAAGAGAAAACCAGGCGCCTTCCTAGACTGACCCTGGAAAGATGGAAGCGCCCTCAGCTTGTGCTGAGCTATGACACCCACAGCAGGAGGGGAACACAGGCTAGGAGGTGCCTCTGGCCAAGTTCACCTCAGATTTTCTTAAGGGCCACAGGGCACCTGGAGGTGGGAAGGGTTTGGGAAGCAAGGAGGGCAGAGCCACTGAGAGAGGCTCAGAAGGGCTGTCGTGAGGGCAAGGAAGAGCTGGAGCCTTGGGTCATACTCTAGACCTCTAAGGCCTTGGTCTCAGGCTCCTTAGGAGCAGTGCAGGCTGAGGGAGACTACGGGAGAAAGAGAAGGCGGTGGTCTCTTAGGGGTTCTTAGACATTTCTGCCTGCTGATCTGCCGAGGAAGACAAAGCAGGTCCCTAAGAGGCCCTTCTGTGGAAAGTGAGGCACTGCTGTGTGAGAGGGAAGGCTTCTTGTCACCAGGGGAATTTGGGGGCCAAGGGCACAGCCACGTTATTCCCGTTGGAGGAGGGGCGAGCTCTGTACCTCTAAGGCTAAACTCTAGTGGGGAGCAGAGGTGCTAAACCCCCACTTAACCAGATGATAACTACTGTGCTTTAAACGTCCATGGGACTCCCCCAATAAAATCCCCCAATGTAACCTCCAGCCCCTGATCCCTGGGGCCTAAACACGCTGATAACCAGATGTGATAAACCCACAGCAGGACAGAAACGTTAAAGGGACTGTAACGGACATCGCTAAAACCTGCAGCCCCAGCCACACTGGGCTGCTCTCTCCAGTGGGGTGAACTTTAACCCTTTGAGGCATTCATGGCAGGTGGGGGCAGGGGCCACAGAGGCCATGGCATCCTCTCCTTTACCCACCCTCCCCTCCTAGAATCAGAGAGGCCAAGGGAGGAGCCTGGGCTGAGACGGACAACTGTGATACCCATCCACCACCCCCACTCTGGGATAGCTGGGAGAGCTGTTAGAGGAAGAAGAGGACTTGGGGCCCGAAAAAGGGAAGAGCTCCTTGGCCCTCCAGAAGTGACAATCACATCTTCTCTTTAAGCTTGCGTTTACTCTTCTAGAAAATGAAGAGAAAGAGAAACTCACTTTTGGTGTGGACTCTGGCCCAGTACTGACCCTGTGAGCCTGGCCCCCTCCTTGGTCTTGCTCAGTCCGCTCCACCGGCGCTATGAAAAGAATGAGGAATAGGCTAGTCTAGGGCAGGGCTGCGTGTTCTTGGAGGGGATATTTTATTGTTAGTTGCTGGCATTCAGCAGGGGCTCAATAAATGTTTATGGAATGGCTCCATTTCCTACTTCCAAAACATGACCGGAGTGGCAGTTCCAGGGGAAGCCTTATAGTAAAGAGACCTGTAGTCAAACGCCTTTGCGATGGAATTGGTTCCTCCTTTTGGAAGTCCACGAGTCCGTTAGTTTTGTAAAGGCTCTGAGAAGTCTTTCTGGAGAGGAATCTGTTTACTGGAGAACTCATCTGACCCTTAGGATCCTTCGCTCCTTTGTTTTTCTTATAATTCTTACACAGCAGCCCTCCGCCTTCGTGGGCAGGACTCAGCCACATGTGAGGGAGAGGGGCTGTTAGAGGGGGGTCTTCACTTGAGCTCACAGTAGGAGGGTGCCGGGGGAGGAGAGTTTGAGTAAGGGGCCTGTGGAGACACATTAGTGACACATCCTTGGCTGGACAGATGTTTGGGAGTCCTGGAGAGTCTGTTTCTAGGGAGAGGATGGGTCACGCGTTTGACTGTCTCAGCCCAGGCTTGGGGGGCAGGCTGACAGGTTTCTAACTCTAAACCAGATCTCTAACGAGGCACTAACCTGAGGCTAACGAGGGCTAAGGCAGGTCTTAAATGAAAGCAGCTGAGTCCATGGGAGAGTGGGGCAAAACTGTATTCCATCTGCCCCTCCCCAATAACACCAAAACCAAAGTTAAAATCTAAACTTAAAAATAATAAATATCTTTTCTAAAAAAACAAACCAAAACAACAAACTCAGAGGGTTAAACTGACCCCCCAGGTCCACTAAAACCAAAGCAAGCAGCCAAGCTCCCTGCAGGGGCCATTCAGAGGTACCTAACACTGCCAAGTGCGGGCCAGGTTGGAGCTGGAGCAGTTTTATTGGCTGTCAGCGAGCGAAGCAAGGTCCCTTTAACATTTTCCTTATCTGGGCTTGCACGTCCATACTGGGGGAAGGACTGTGCTCACCAGGGCCTGCTCCCAGGGCAGTGGCTGGGTCTCAGCAGGGAAGGAGAAGCTAGGCGGCCTGGCCAGCCATCACAGGGCACTTAAGGGTGGGACCAGCCCGGAGCAGACCCCCACTCTCTGTCCCTCATCTTGCTGCTTCCTCTGCTCACACTCACCAACTCCACCTTGGCCTGGCAGACTCCCTCCTGTCTCTGTTTCTGTCGCCACTGTCTGCTGCTTCGGAGGACGCCATGGCTTGGGGCTGGGCACTGGGTGGGATGTTTGGGAGAGCAGCGAGAGAAGACGGGATGGAAGTAAAGGATAGGGAAGAGGGTGATAGCCCCGGGGTGGGGTCAGAAAGGGGACAGGTGCAGACGGAGAGGCATGTGCATGGTGGGAACAGGGCATGACCAGGCTCCCTTTCCCAGCCCATGTGTGTCCTGGTGGCCCTCTCCTGTGGGGGTCCCACACGCCGGGCTAGGGGCTCTGGTTAACAAGGTTTTCCCTTGGTTGTCTGCCTCTTCCTCATTCCTTCCCATCCACGTGCTGGCTTCCTCCTGGCTTCCACTCCCCTTGCTCTCTCCACCCTCCCGTCCCTTCCTGGCCTACCTGGACTGCCTGCCTCTCCTCTGCCTGCCCCTCCCACCCCATCCTCAACCCTCAGGACGCCAGCTGACCATCTTCAACAGCCAGGCTGCCATCAAGATTGGGGGCCGGGATCAGGGCCGCCCCTTCCAGGGCCAGGTGTCCGGCCTCTACTACAATGGGCTCAAGGTACTGGCGCTGGCCGCCGAGAGCGACCCCAACGTGCGGACTGAAGGCCACCTACGCCTAGTAGGGGAGGGGCCTTCCGTGCTGCTCAGTGCGGAGACCACTGCCACCACCCTGCTGGCTGACATGGCCACCACCATCATGGAGACCACCACCACCATGGCCACCACCACCACTCGCCGGGGCCGCTCCCCCACCATGAGGGACAGCACCACCCAGGTGAGACCCCTTCTGGGTCTGGGAAGGTCCAAGGGGCTTTGGAAGTGGGGTGGTTCTGGAGATAGCTCATTCTGACCTTGTTGTCGTGGTGATGGTGGTTTAGGGGAAGGAGGCCTTCACATGGTAATCAGGGATATTGACCATAGGGGGGTAACCACTGTTTCTAGGGGGTCCAGAGTTGAGGGCAGTTGACCATGCCAGAGCTTAGTGGACCGACTGGAGTTGGATGGTGGCATCTTGGGCCGAGATGACACACTGGAGTGGTGACATGCAGTCTCCCAGGGTGGGCAGCCCCGCTCCAGAGGCTGGTAGAGGCAAGGAGCAGCCTCTCCCTATGCTGGAGTCTCTGTCGGGTTAGAGGTCAAGGCTGTAAGTCCTCTGCCTTCACATGTCTTCCACATGTGAGTTGGAGCGAGCTCCACGTGCCCCAACACGGCGGGCCTCTGCCTCCTCCTTTGAGTGTGTGTTCTGAATGGCGGTGCAGAGTCCCTTGTGCTTTTTCTACACATGCAGTTGTCTGCCAGCTCAGGAGCTCCCTGGATCTGGTTGGAGTCTAGGGGGGCCACACCAAGGAAACACAGCTCTGAGGAGCAGGCAGGCCTGGCTTTCGGGGTATACAGGACTGCCTAGCAGCTAGGTTCCCTAATTGTCACCAAAGCCGGTGCTGAGTACTGGTTATGGAGTGCTTGTACCTGTCACGGTGACCTAGCTAGGCCACCTCAGCTCCACAGAGCTTCTGTCTGTCTTCCTCAAGTGTCATAGCCTTGGCCTACAGGCCCAGAAGAATCTTGGGGTGTCCATGAGGACATGTCTCCTCCACCCCAGCCTATCTTCAGCTTCTCTTAGGGCTGGGCTTGCTGGGTTCTGGGCTCTTCTTTCTTGTCAGTCTGTCCTGCAGGAATCCTGGGGCTGGGCTGGCTAGGAGAGAGAGAGAGAGAGAGACAAGCTATAAGGCTTCCTCTTTGTCTTCAGTGCCTAGAAATCTGGGGGATCTGAATGCCCAGGGGCTTTCTCTAGGGAGTGGGGAACCCTAAGAGGAAGGCCTGGGCTAGCTACCTGCCCTCCAGGTCCTCCAAATCACATCTGATCTTAGTAGAAGAGGGTGGGCAGACTAGGTGTGAGGAGGAGAGTGGACGGCCCCAGAGAGACACTGGGGTGGGTAGCAAAGACGGAGGTCAAAGAGGCAGAAGGGACTAGGAGTCCATGACTTTGTCCTTGGGCAAGGGCTGTTGGGTCTGAAGTGGAACCTGGGGAGCAGCTGGATAGGACCCTCTCACCCTGGCATCCTTGACCTCTACCCTGGCTCTCTCCTGATCTGACGTCTCCCAGCCTCCCTTCCTTCTTGGACTTTGGGTCTCCCTCTGTGGCTCTCTTTCTTAGCCCCCCAGAACTTCCCCTCCCCCTCAGGCTCACTCATCTCAGGGATCCTCTTTCTTTGCAATCAGGAGGAGAGAAAATGCTGACAAAGTCGACTCCTGTTGTCATGGCAACCATAGCCCTAATTATTGTGCGGAGCCTGGTTCTCCCTGTGGAAGGGGGTTGGGAAAGATGAGAGGTGATGGGGTGGGGAAGCTGGAGATGGGGAACTCTCCAGACCCTGGTTCCACCTGTCTATGGACCCCTCCCTCTGTGCCTGGGCCTCTTCCATACACCTTGCCCCTGCCCCAGGCACCCTGGACCCCTGGTATGCACCTTGTAGCCCAGGTGCAGCATCCCATCCCCTGGCTCCCCAGCGTAAAGGACTCAACACATGCTGTCTGATCTTTGAGGGCCATAGGGACCATAAGGCTGGCTCTGTTTAGTATCCTTTAGCGTGGGAAATTGAGAGGCCAAGTCATTCAATAAACGATGGGAGAACTGGCTTGGCCTTGGGCCTCTTTTCTGTGCCCCCCACGTCCTGGAAGCAGCTGTGGGATCCGCTCACCCACTGGAACTCTCTCTTTCCCTGCTCCTCCTCTTGTCCCCCCAGAACACAGATGACCTCCTGGTGGCCTCAGCTGAGTGTCCAAGTGATGACGAGGACCTGGAGGAGTGTGAGCCTAGTACTGGTGAGTGCCTTTCCCCCCTCCCCTGCCCCGGGCCCCCCGTGACGCTGCTGGGGAGGGGGGCGACTGTCTGCCACCTGGCCCCAGCCCAGGGCTGCTGCAGGCTTTAGCTTTCTCCTGCAGTCCCTTTGTAACTTAGAAGACCCCAGGCCCCTCACATGCCCTCTGTCAAGGTGCCTTTTGGTGTCCCATCTTTGGAGATAGTGAAGTCTTTAGCCTGGGTGACTAGGGGTGAAGAGCCAAGAGGAACTGGGAGAAAAGAGGGAGATGTGGCTGTAGAAACATGAAGAACTGCAACTCCCATTAGTCCTGGAATGGGAGGTGGGGGAACTACAACTCCCATCAGCCCTCAAGTCTAGAACTACAACTCCCATCAACCCTGAAGACTGGCGCTCCCTTGGCCACTCATAGCCACTCATAGTCTCTGTTGGCCTTCCCTTGACCTCCTGCTCAGCCTCAGGGACTTATCTGGTGTTCTTGAAAGGGTCCCCAGGTTGCCAGGCTGAGGAGGACAGTTACTACATGGAACCTCTGTATCTGGCATTGCACTACGCGAAGGTGCCCCTTAGGCCGGACATGCAGTCCCCCTGGGGAGATCCTAGCTTGAGAGGGGCTGTAGGAACACAAGCTATGGGGAAGGGTTTCCTGAGTGGTGGCACAGGGACTCTGCTTAATGTTGCTGGCTGGAGCCAAGGCTACAGCTACAGAAAGCAGCTGAGCAAGTTGGGAGGGAGCTTGGCATGCTGGCTGAGAGCATGAGAGTGGGGTGGCCCAGTGGTTGTTGGGCTGCTCGTCTGAGTCGGTTGGCAGTGACTGAACGGTGGGAGGTGGGCACTGGGGGCTGACAGCAGGACTGGAGAAAGGACAGGATGTGGCTGGTGGGAGCTCCCAGTTGGGGAACACAGGCCTTGGCTACAGCCTGAATGAACCCATAGGAGTGGACGGGACACCCACATCTCATGCTTGGCTCCCCAGAGACTTCTCTACATTACCTTCCATGGTGGCACCTGGACTAGAAGTTTCAGCAAGGCTGGGGCAGGTGCATGCAGGGATGGAGAAGGACTGTGACCCTGACCAGGGGTCGGGGTCTGGAGGGCCTACCAGCTCCAGAAGGGACACTGAAGTTGAGGGCGAGCTGCCACCCAGTTAGAGTGTGGGTAGATAGCATAGAACCATAGACAGTGGAGCCTGGGGGTCCTGGTCACAGACCAGGAGTGGAGACCCCCATACCCACAGGCTGATGCCCTTCCATCTATCCCTCTCATCCTCAGTAGTCCAGAGCCGAGTGGGGTTGTTCTGTGGTCCTGCACCAGGGCACTCATGGGAGGTGCCAATGGTTGGGCAGGAAAGACTTTTCCGTCCACAGCTCAGGGCCCGTGCATCCGGGAGCAGATGCCCTCCTCTGCAGGAGGCCCCTCTTCTAGGAGCCACCCCTCCATCTCTTTACACTGCAGATCCACTATTGCTTTGGGGATGCTTTGGGCATGAGGCAGAGTCTGCCCACAGCGCCTCTCAGCTCTGCCTAATCCAGCAAAGTCATGGGCAGTGGCTGGGGATTCCTGCAGCCAGTTTGCCGTAAATGGCTGCAAGGAATGACCTGTGAGAACTCTGGGTTGGGACCATGCCGTGGGGAAGGGGTGCAGCCTCATCTTTCATTCTGGAACATAAACTCTGTGATGATAGATTTCTGTTCTCCCTCAACTCTGCAGAGCCACAGCACACCACACAGAGATGTGCCACACATACACACACACACACACACACACACACACACACACACACACACACACCAGGCTGTCTGGGGACACACGCTGGAGGGTCTGATGTCCCAGCCCAGAGTCTATCTAGAAGCCTGGGCATGACCTACAGGGTGCTCTCTGGTATCCTGAGCCATTTCAGGCTTTGTTAGACCAAAACGGTAAAGTGGACCTGAAGTGGATGGGTCAGCTGCCCCCAAACCAGGGCTCCCAGAGATCACTGACCACTGTGCCATTCTTTAAAAAAAAGATCCACCATGTGAGGGAAAGATAATGGAGGTGAAGGAAGACTGGAGGCTGGGAGTAAGGAGGGCTGGTATCTGGCCCAGCTTTGAAAATAAGTCCTGGAGGCAGGGTGCAGTGGACCTTGGAGTGCCAAGGGCAGCTCACCCACATCATGCTAATCCATAGCTCTGAAATGCCTACTGTCCTCATCTTCCCATGGAAAGCCAGGCAGGGATCGAGATTACTTCTGGGTGCCCAGGCTGACCTGGACCATGTTCCCCTGGCCCTCTCATCCTGGCCTCTCCAGTTAGAGTCTGTTTTGGGGCCCCAGGATAAGGGAGCTTTTTCCAGCAGAGACCAGGTGCCTGGCTAGTGACAGGCTGTCCGGAGTCTGACCCTTTGGTGTCTACCCTTCCCACCTTCAGATCTTCATCCCTGGGTGGGTTGTGGGCCCTGGGATCATCCCTGTTTGACCTGTCCACCCCCCCCATCCCTTCCCTTCACTCAGCCCCCCCACAGACCCCAGATCTTGTTCTCTTCCCTGCTGAGTGAGTCTGTCATCTAGCACATTATTTCTCTCCAGGCTGGAGGTTCAGTCATACAGAGTATTATTAGAATTTTCCCTAGTGGGAGTTTAAGGGACACACACCTACTGTTGGTAATGTGACACACCACCCTTGCTGGCCCAGCTGTCCTGCCCACACATTGTATTTCCAGCCTGGCCCCTGAAGGACTGTGGACTTTGTACCCCTGAGACAGAAGAAGAACACAAAGACTTGTATCCACAGATATATATCCATATGCACATGCATGTGCTCTGACCAGGGATACACACACATACACCCGTGCATACACAATTACACATTGCCTGGAAGCTCACATATTGCTACATAGACACAGACACACAAACACACAGACACACAAACACACAGACACACACACACCATGTAAAGTGCATGGTATTTATACCCAGATCAACAGAGGCACACAGATGCTTAGAGTCATATGTGTGCTCGGATGCCCTGAAATCCATGTACACCCTTGAGAAATCCAGAGAAACACAAAGCTGCACAATGTACACAGTCCCATGAAGCACACTGTGTACCAGAGCCACTGAGTGTCTCATGTACATGCTTAGAGCTTCCTGAATATCTAGAGGCGCCCAGACTCACAGCTGCTCACCTGCTCAGCCCCCTGTACATGCTCAGCTGCGCAAAGGCTCCCACACTCAGCACTGTGAGCCTTAAACCCACACCGGTCCTTTACACTCAGGGCTGTGTGAAAACACATGCTTAAACCCAGAGGCAGCTCTCACGTGCTCACATCTGTTGATGATACAGACATGCTCTGAGCCAGAAAACCTCCTCATACATCGTATACTCTGGGCATGCACTGTGTCTTCAGATTTTTGTGTTTATGCTCACCTGTACTCACACTCACAGAGGTACATGCCTTGTGACATGTCCTTGAATTCAGGGCTATACATCCATGCTCAGCTCACAAAGGCATATAACTGTGGATTGAGCTACTTGTGTAACATTTGCTCACATATGTGTACAGACCACAGTCCCACATATATGTTCAGACTTCCAGATGCTCACATGTTTCCTAACCACAGACACAGCATGTGTGTTCAGGCATGAACACAATTTGCACACACTCATGGAAGCATGCATATACATGTATCCATAGAAGTGCCCCTCATGTCTGTGTACACAGGTGTCATGTCTCTGTCCATGTGTACTCATCAAAATGCATATGTCATTCTGTGGAGGGAGGTACTCATGGACCCACATGTTTGTCCCCACAGAAGGGGTCTCTACACACTGAGGTGTGAATATGTTCGAAGATCAAAGAAGCATGGGTGTTGCTTAAGTTTTCCTGCCTGGCCCACAGTCAGGATAAATCTCTTTCATCTGCCAGTCCCACAGCCGCTCAGACCCAACCAAGTAAACACAGAGACTTATGTTGCTTACAAACTGTATGGCCGTGGCAGGCTTCTTGCTAACTTTTTTTATAGCTTAAATTAATCCATTTCTATAAATCTAAACCTTGCCACATGGCTCGTGGCTTACCGGCGTCTTTACATGCTGCTTGTCCTGGCGGCTGGCTGGCAGAGCAGTCTCCCTCTGCCTTCCTGTTCTTTTAATTCTCTCTGTTAGCCCCGCCTATACTTCCTGCCTAGCCACAGGCCAATCAGTATTTTATTAGCAACACATTTGCCATACAGAACATTCCCACAGCACATGGGTACATGTTGTCAGAGGGGATGTGAGTGCTCAGACCCCAGAAGTGTATGCACATGTATACATTTGTTCAGGCTTACAGACATGCACCCCTTCCACATTGTCCTCAAGAGAGGGGACCTTAAGAAGCACATCCATACATGCACACACACACACACACACACACACACACACACATTTATACCGAGACCTTGTAAAGCATATGTGCATACACACACTCAGTTTCACAGATATATACATGTCTATACATTCTCCACAGAGACATACATGTTGATCCATACAGAAGTACATCTACATTCATTCAGACTCCCAAAGAGGTGCATGTACACGTACACACACACAGACACACAGACACACACACACACACACACACACACACACACACACGGGCCTAAAGTGGCCCACACAAATGCTCACAGACACAGGTGTGTTCTGTGTGTTCAGTGGTACCCATGTAGTGGCACACAGATGAGCACACACTTATCTGCAGACCTGTAGGGCATGTGCACACTCAGACCCAATCCAGAACAGTGTCTGCTGTGTGTTCATTCCCAGGGGTATGTATACAGCTATTCAGACCCACAAGGGCACACCTACATGATCGGGGTCACCCAGTTTTGTAGAGACATACGCACATGTGCTTGGGGGCATATGCCTAGGAGCATGGAAACACAAACTTTCCTATGCATACAGGTTCTCGTGCCAGATGAACACCAGCACCATGCATTTATTCTACACACACCCCTCCTCAGTGTCACCCACCCAGGAATGAGACCCTCGGAGGCATATTGCTGGCTTCATCCCACAGGCGCACACATTTTGTCATATGCACAGAAGCATGTGTCTGGATTCCTAGGAGCTTCCAGAGTGACACTAGTTTGCTATAATGGACACTCCACAGCCTCTGTGGCTTAACAAAGACCTCCAGTCTCTTTCCCATGGGTTACAAACGATGCTTCTGACTGATGGGAACTGCTCTGGTAATGACTCGGGGCCTGGTCTTCCATCTTGTGGCTGTGTCATCTTTAACTCATGACTTCTCAAGGTGCAGGAATGAGCAGGGGATCAGAAGCGGGAGGTTTCCATGACTGGGCCTGGAGAGGCTCTTCCAGCTCACATTACATTCCAAACCTGGAGCTCAGTCTTGGGACCACAGCTGAGCTTCTGAGAAGGCCAGGAGCCACCACCTTATTGTACTCCTGTGTAGAAGCACATACAAGTTTGGGGACCAGTAGAGAATGTTTTGCTTAAGTCTGGACTATCGGATCACCAAGGATCTTTTTCATTTTACCTTCTGTCTTAGAATGGCCCCTAGTGCCATTCCAAGAATGACAAAAGTCTTACTCCAAGAGGTTGTTTGTGGGGGATGGTGGCTTACTCCGATCCACTCAGACCTGCCTCCTCTGGTCTTGAACCGAACTGAAATGATCATTTATCTCACTTCTTCCAACATATCCCTAAAGTACAGTGGTTCTGCGGAGGTAGACCCTACAACAAAAGCTCATTCACGAAAGAAAAGAGGTTGGGTGTAGGGGTGAGCACCTATAATCTAGCACTCCGGGAGTGGAGGCAACAGAATCGAAAGTTCAAGGTCAACCTGCAGTATATAGCAAGACCTTGCCCACTCCCACCTCCACAACGAGGTGGGGGTTAGGAAAGCCGGGCAACACATGTGGTGCCTGGGGTCGTTTTCATGCACAGAGCACACATGCCTGAGCACAGAGGAGCACAGCTTTGCTAGGCTGGCAGGTTTTGCTCCTGCAGTGGAAAGGACAGGGTCTCCAGTAAATCCTGCTTCTGCCCTCTGGGGAGGCTTTAGGCTGCTGCTCTGCTGGGCAGAATGTCCCCATCTTTATCCTCCATGGCCTTTCAGAAGTGGGTTTTGGGAGAAATGTTCTCCTTGACTGTGTGTAAGTGCAGACATCCCACACCGGCTTGTACATCTCTGGTGGTTCCAAGGCTTAGTCACAGCAGCCACACCACAGCCCTCCCCTAAGCTCTGCTCTCCACCCCCATGTCTTCTCTTGTTTCTCGGCTCCTGCCCTCTTCATAGTGCTGTGACTGTCTTGAAGACCCTTTAAATGGTAGGTGGAGAGACCACTCCTAAATCCTTGGGTAGAAAAAGACCCTCACTTAGTTGAGAAGGTCTCCCTCATTGACCCTAGAGCCCCTTCCGGTCTTTACTCTGTGGGGCCTGGGAGCAGCGGCTCTTCCGACCTCTGTAGGAATCACCCGTCAGGGTTGTCGTCTTCCCTCCTCCCTGCCTGCCAGACAGCCCGTTCTTGTTGGAGTCTAGGTTGTGACATGTTGCCAGAAGAGGAACGTTAGAGCTGGCAATCCTGGGTCCTATCCTCAACTTTCCCTTGGCACCCCAGCCTCAGCAGGTTGGCACAAGCAATGTTTGTACCAAATCTTTGCCACAGTGGCGTGTGGGTCTTCATCTTTCCTGCCTCCCTTAGCCTTTCCTTGTATTGTCACTTGAATGCCGTGGCATTTTGTTACCATGACATCCATTTCAGGGGCCAACGCGTGTATAAGGTAACATTTGTCCCTGTAACAGATAAGCCCTGAATCTTAGTGGTTAATACAAGAGAACTTTCTCACTCAGGCGTACCCTCCCTGGGCTCTGCCCAGAAGTCGCACTAGGAATCCACATTCCTTCCATCTGTGGCACCTAGTGTGGAGGGGATGGAGCATGGGAGGCTGTTAGGAACAAAGAACTGGACAGGGTCTAATACTCAGCAATTGGGCCATACTCAAATGCTAGGGATGCTGGGAAATGCAGTCTAGATGTCAAAGTTCAGAAGGAATGTATTTATTTTATGGGGTAGTATACTGCTTGTGCTCAGAGCTATGGTGTTTTGCTTGCATATTCTGAGGGACACATTCACACAGCATATACACAAAACCCATGCCTCAGGCTCATAGGCAGCAGACGTGAGAGACCCCATTCTCATGCACGTCTGTTCACACTCACTGACATACACATAGGTATCTCAGATCCATGAGGTTGATGTCCTTAGGAATTTATGATCGTCGATGTAGAACACACACCTTCATAGGGGGTGTGCATCTGAGTGTGTGTGCTCACATACATGTGCACAGACCTCCTGTTGAGTAGCTCACGTTCTCTGATCCTGAAGCCACTCTGGCCTCCGCCCTTGCCATGCTGGTGTTGCAGGTGCGGAGGGATACCATCCTTCAGGCTACAGCCCACAGTGGCATACTTCTCTGCTCCAACAGGTGAGTAGGGATGGAATCTAGCCAGTGTTCTGCTTGCTTAGCAGTGTATCCTGGGCCCTGAGTTGGGCTGTGTTCACCAAGAAGAGAGTGGCTTTTATCAATATTGTGGACGTGTGACTTGCCAAGTCAGGGACCTACAGAGCTGTGTCCATGTATAAGGGCTGCCTTTTCTCCTAATCCACTAAAATGCTGACCTTCTTGTCCCTCCCATCTTGGGTAGGGCCCTCAGCACTGATAGATGGGGTCTCAGCCAGTAGATGGCTTAGCCTGGGACACTCTGAACCTCAGGTCCAGACTCTTCTGTGGGGTAGACATATCTTGACTGGATAGAAATTGGGGTTCATAGGTAGATTTTTTTTAAGACAGGGTCCCACACTGTAGCCTAGGCTCGCCTCAAACTCATGGACTCATGGTGATCCTCCTGCCTCAGCTTCCCAAGTAACGGAATTTACAGGTAGGAGCCACTGCACAGAGCTTAATGGGTAGATGTCTCTTCAAGTCTTCTGTGCCTTAAAGGTTGAAAGAACTCGGCTTACTTTCTGTGAGTGCCCTAGAAAGGGGAGGGGTGAGATGGAAGAACTGCTTGGGAATGACTGCTGGTGCCCCAGTCAGAATGGACTTCTCTAGCAAGTGGGCTCAATGTGCATTGAAGTTCTATTTACTTGGGATAAGAAAAGCAGAGGGTGAGTGTGTTGCAGCTTTGATAAGCATGCACCTGTATTTTGCAATTGCTGCAGCTGCCGGAAGTGAGGGAGGGGCTAGAGGCTGCCTGGTGTCCTTGAAGAGTCTGATGGCTTCAGGGGCCACAGTCTTTCATTAGTCTCCCAGTGATGCAGAGCTGATCAAAGGACCCTCAACATCATGAGTCACCCTGAGTGTTCCCCTTGCTCAAAAGCTCAGTGAGAGGGCCAGCAGTGGGACCATCCCATTGAGAAGCCTCTGAGGTGTCCTCCCTTGCTCAGGCCCTGACTCTTCCCCAGGGTGAGTTTTCTAGATCTTTCCTGGACCAGTGCCCCAGGGAAGCCCATACATTGATATGACTCCAGAGCCCCACAATCCAGGTTTAATGAGGGTGATGTGGGAAAGCCATGTGAGGCTCTCTGAGGCCTATCACTTTGGAAAAGGTTTGTGTGAGGGTGTCAGGCACAGAGGAAGTAGTATCGGAGAAAGATGCTGCTGTGCAAAGAACACTGGTGGAATCATGGGCGATATGGCCGCAAACCATGGATAGAGGAAAGCTGGGAGAGCCCCCAAGGGAATGGGGGCTGCGGGGATAAGGCTGGGACCTGAAAAAGGAGCCAGGGGAGGCCGTGGGGCCTGGGGGCGGGAGATCTAGAAAGTCTGTGTGTCTCAAGGACTAGTGGGCTGGGGAAAATGGTTGTGGGAGTGCCACAGGTTGGGCAGGATATGTGTGGCCCAGGCCCTCACTCAGTGTGAGGCAGCAGGTTGGTGAAGAGCCAAGGTCTGTGTCCTGGTCACTCTGACGAGCTGCACTCTAGGGAAGAGTAGTGACCCTTCACTGTGTCCCTAGCAACGGCCAGCTGGTTGAGGATCATAAGCCAGGTCAGGGAAAGCTTTGACCCTGGAGTTCCTGAGGGCAATGGGAACTCAGTCTAAGGTGGAAAAGGTGGAAGACAGGGCCAGGAGAGGGTGGAAACTGGGCCTGAGGACAGGGAGGAAGCAGTGTCAGGGTTAGCTCTCAGCGGTGCCTGGTGCCCAAGATGGCGGAGCAGGAGGCCATGTGTAAAACTTAGCCCGGGAAAGGTGCTCCATGCTCCCCCGTGTACCTGGCCCACCTCAGAGGGAGAGCCAGGGAACTTATCATTCATTTCCCCTCGAAGAGCAGAAGGACCTCAGCTCCGTACCAGGTTCTGCTGGCTGCTAGTAAGATTGACAGATGGGACTCAGGCCTCTGGGCCTTCCCTGGCAGTGAGTCAAGCTCGAGCCTCCAAGACAGAGTAGGGAGACAGAGTCAGAGGCACCAGGAGCAGAGGGCATCTACTGGAGTCAGCCTGGAAGATGAGGCATGGGCTGGATTCTGAGCATGTGTGAGCTATCCATAGGGAGCCTGTTCTGAATAGAAGGCAAAGGTGAGGAGACAGCAGGTAGTGTGGGTGAGCAGAGAGGACCTGGCTGAGCTTAGGATTCATGTAGGGAGGAGAACCTGCTATGGTTAGGCCCATGATGTCATTACTTGAGGGGCCAGGAGCTTTCCTGTTAGCTGAATTTGCCCTTGTGCAGGGATGCAGACACTGGGAATGGGAGGACCATGGGAATGGAAGGATGCACTATGTTCCCATGTAGACTGGAGGGCCCATCAGGCCAGGCCTTGGTCAGCCTGATGATCAGCACTTCAGGGAAGGACATGTTCCTAGCACAGGACTGTCACTGGCCATCCAGTGGTCTCCAGTGATAGCCAGCTGGTTGAGGATCATAAGCCAGGTTAGGGTAAGTTTTGACCCTGAGTTCCTCAGTCTAAGATGGAAAAGGTGGAAGGCAGAGCTGGCGGAGGATGGAAGCCAGGCCAGTGGATGGGAATGGAGCATTGCTAGGCTTAACCTGGGCCCGAAGCTCACTGCCCTAGTTTTACTTATTTTGGTTATTTGAGACAGAGTCTTACATACCCTAGGTTGACCAGAGCTTGCTATGTACCTGAGGATGACCTTGAACTCCTGATCTTCCTGCCTCCACCTCCACAGTGCTGGAGTCACAAGCATGTGCCACCATGCATGGCAGTATTCTAGTTTTTTAGATGAGGACTGGGGCCCAGTGGGGGTGGGACTTGTCTATAGTCACACGGGAATTCAGTTGACATGCCATGTAGCCTTCTGCCTGAGTTCTCAGGTGAGCAGCCTTGCCAGCCTCCTGGAGGCGTGGGAGTGATGGTGCAGGCTTTTGTGGCCCCTGTCCTGGCCTCTGGGAGTCACAGAAGGGACTGGCTAATTCATTCATTCACCTCACTTGGAAGTTCTGCTCTCTCCAGGCCTCAGTGTCCTCATCCACTAGAAGCTGGGTTTGAGGGCTGGGATGTGACTTAGAGGTAGAGCCAGAGTGCTTTGCCTGGCATTCATGAGGTCCTGGCTTCCACCAGTGGAACTGGACAGTCCTGGCTGCACAATGCTCTTGGTTCAACATTTCATTATGGCTAAGCCTGTGGTGGGCTAGGAACTCTGGAGCTTTAAACTTTGCATATAAGGAGCCTGATGGGAAGTGCAGCTCGAGAAGCTTGGCACGGTTTCTGCTTCAGTGGCAAGGTTTTGCTGTAGCCTCTGTGAGACTGATGGAGCTGCTGGTGGGAAGGGCCAGCAGAGGTATATGAGAAGTGGAGCCAGCCAGAAGGCTGGGGTAGGCAGAGGAGTGAAATCCCTGGATGTGAGGCTTGGCCTGGCTGCGGGATCTGCTACTGGAAGCCTTGGAATGGTTACCACAGAGGAGTGTAGGACTGTGGGTGCAGACACCAAGTGAAGTACTCAGGTAGGGATGGGGTGTAGGCTGAGCTGGAGGGAGAGCCAGAGGAGAAGTCTTCAACTCCATTCCTGAGAAGCCCAGAGGCAACCTTCAAAGCCAGAGTTTGAGCCCTCCTTCTAGCCTAGAGCTTACCCAGCTTCTATCTACCAGAGGTCAGAAGCCTGGAGCACTTTGGTTAGTGAAGAGGCTCAGGAGGCTGATGGGAATTGTAGTTGTTGACCCAGAGACTGATGGGAGTTGTAGTTTTTGTAGTTTATGCCCCCTGAAGGGCTAATGGGAGCTATAGTTCCCGCCCACGGGGAACTGATGGGAATTGCAGTTTCTGTCCAGGGTACTGAAGTTTTCAGACTTAAAGGGAAAACTTACACCCTCCCCACCACAAGGTCTCCCCCATTAGTTACCATGGGCCCTATTTTAGCCAGCGAGTCCCTCCCAGATGGCTGTGTATGTATTTTCTTTTATTTTTTTGCTTTCCTCTTCTTTCCGTTGTTTTATTATTGTTTTAACAATAATAAGGCCAGAGGCAGTCATAACCTGGCCAGGTTCTGGCGGTCCATGGGGGTTCTGGGGAGGGGGTTGGGGGGAAGTCAGTGGGGGTCAGAGGTGGAGGGTGAAGAAAGGGGAGAGTTAGGTTTAGCTCAGAAACCATGTGATGCCCAGCCCCCCTACACTCCCAGTCCTCCCCACACCTCCCAGAATCCTATGGACCAACACCCAGCTTCAGTGTGCCTGACCCTCCCCGCCTACTGTTCCACACATGCATTCCCGTTCAAAGTCTCCTCTCCCATGGCCACCGAAATTAGCCCCAAGGCCCTCCCTATGGCCAGCCCCCTCCCCAAGAGCTCACACCCACACAGGCTCGCCACCATCCTTCCATGCCCCCTTTACCGACCCTCCTTTTCCCACGATGACACTGAGTGGCGCCACTTCCCAGCCCCAGCCCTCACTGTGCGAATTTTAGCCTTGTGTTTAATGAGGGGGAAGAGGGCTCGAGAGAGGGAGGAGAGCGAGCTTTCTGGAGGAAGCAGGCTGTCCAGGGAGTAAATCAGGGAGGGAGATGCCAAACAGATAGACAGAAAACGTTGTACGGAAAAGTTGTTTTTTCTTATTTTTTTTCGGGAGAACCCGCTTACACAGCTCTGTTTGTAATTTTTTTCTTCATGCTAAAATCACACGGCCTATTTGTTGATGTAAGTTGCCTGAATTCCGTGGTATGCTATCTTCTTTTTTAAAAACAAAAGCAAAAAAAAAAAAAAACGCAAAAAGAAATATATAGAAAAAAAAAACCCTAAAAGATATTGTTGTTAGGTTTGTTTAAATGCTGCTGTTGTATGTTTTTAAAGCCTTAAGCCAGTAGAAAAAAATTTCCGTTTCTTTTCAATTTCCTTTCCTTTCTGTTCCGTTTGGTTTCTTAAGACGAAACAAAAAGACCAAAACCCAGAGTCACAGAGCCCGCGCGTGGGGTGCCCAGGGCATCCGAGCCGCAGCCCGCTTAAAGCGCAGGCGCTGGCCGGCTGGCGGGCGGGCCCGGCCCGCGCTAGTCTCCGCCAAAGCCGATTGAACCGATTTGGGTGTGAGGCTGTTGTTTCTCTCTCTGTGCCGGCCGCCCGCGCCCCGGCCCTCGCTGACGCCCTCTCTTCTCTCTTCTCTTTCTTCTTCTAGGAGGAGAGTTAATATTGCCCATTATCACGGAGGACTCCTTAGACCCCCCTCCCGTGGCCACCCGGTCCCCCTTCGTGCCCCCGCCCCCCACCTTCTACCCCTTTCTCACGGGCGTGGGTGCCACCCAAGACACCCTGCCCCCGCCCGCCGCGCGCCGCCCGTCCTCGGGGGGCCCGTGCCAGGCTGAGCGCGACGACAGCGACTGCGAGGAGCCCGTGGAGGCTTCGGGCTTCGCCTCCGGGGAGGTCTTTGACTCCAGCCTCCCCCCCACGGACGACGAGGACTTTTACACCACCTTCCCCTTGGTCACGGACCGCACCACCCTCCTGTCGCCCCGCAAGCCTGTGCCCCGACCCAACCTCAGGACAGATGGGGCCACGGGCGCCCCCGGGGTGCTACTTGCGCCCTCCGCCCCAGCCCCCAACCTGCCTGCGGGCAAAATGAACCACCGAGACCCGCTGCAGCCACTGCTGGAGAACCCACCCCTGGGACCCGGGGTCCCCACGGCCTTCGAGCCGCGGCGGCCGCCTCCCCTGCGCCCCGGCGTGACCTCAGCCCCCGGTTTCCCCCGTCTGCCCACAGCCAACCCTACGGGGCCGGGGGAGCGCGGCCCGCCGGGCGCGGTGGAGGTGATCCGTGAATCCAGCAGCACCACGGGCATGGTGGTGGGCATCGTGGCGGCTGCGGCGCTCTGCATCCTCATCCTTCTCTACGCCATGTACAAGTACCGCAACCGCGACGAGGGCTCCTACCAAGTGGACCAGAGCCGGAATTACATCAGTAACTCGGCCCAGAGCAATGGGGCGGTGGTGAAGGAGAAGGCCCCTGCTGCCCCCAAGACGCCCAGCAAGGCCAAGAAGAACAAAGACAAGGAGTATTACGTCTGAGCACCCAGTCCAGGCACCGCGCCCCACTGCCAACTGCTCCTCCCGGGAGGGCCCGGGAGGAGGGTGCGGCCCTCTCCCTGCAGGGGGACCTGGGGACTCTCTCCCCAGCTGCCTCAGGCTTCTCCCACGAAGAGGAAACGCAAAAAAAGAAAAGGAATATAACTACGTGCTCATCCCCTTCCCTCCCGCTGCCCACGGCGCCGCACTGTCAGCTCTGGGGCTGGCTGTCCTTCTCAGCTCTGCGCCTGTCAGGCAGGGCACGTGCTCACAGCCCTGGGTTGATTTATTTTTTTAAGGGGGGTAGTTTTATTTTGGTGGGGCTGGGCGGGAAGGAAGGCTGGGGTTTTGTAAAGTGTCCACTGCGCCGTCCGTTTATTGCCCTCGATTTTCTTCCTCCCTGTTCCTCCTGCCTTCCTTCTCCTTCCCAGCCCTCCTGTCCCGGTTCAGGCTTGCTGTGTCTCTTGTCCCTACCCTCCTCACTCTCCCCCCTTTTTCTTTTTCTTTTCTTTTCTTTTTTTTTCTTTTTTTAAAGGTTTCTGTTTTCTCTGCTCCCCTCCCTTTGGATTTCCAGAGACGCCGGGAGAAGAGGCGTGGGAGGGTGGGCCCAGAGCGGCCCAGCTTGGGTGGCTGGGTCCGGGCAGTGGGGTTCATTCTCCTAGTGCCCCAAGTCCCCTCAAAAGGAGAAGCTCCTGCCTGGGGCTGCCCAGGGATGGGGCTTGGGCCTGGTCAAGGCCTGTTGTGTGTGTCACTGCCGGGCAACGTGCATTGCTGGGAAGCCGCTGGAGGAGCGGGGTGGGGGGGCGGGGGGAGGGGAAAGGCAAATGCAGATATATATTAAAAACAAAATAACCGAGGTACTAGAGCTGTGGTCTGTGGCACCAGCTTGCTGCAGGTGCAGGGAAGGGAGGGAGTGAGGCTGTGTCTGCGGATGGCTGGGGTCACTTCTCCGCCCATGGGCTCCCTGCTCCCCCACTTTTTTTCTCTTTGTTAACAAATGTGTCTGAGTCTTGGAAAACACCCCAAACCCGGAAATGTGTGGGAAAAAGAAAACAAAAACTTTCCAAATTCCAACCGTCCTGTGTAGTTTGTTCTGGGTGGGTGCTGTTAGATCCTGGGTCTGGGCCCAGTGCTGCCGTTGGTTGGGGCCTCAGTGGCTACACCTGGCTGTTGGTAAGTTTTCTCGAATATTTATGTATTTAGTGTGAGAAGATGTATGCGCCCTTAGAAGGCATCTTACGGAGGCGGTTCTCTGCTTCCAGGACATTGGTCCTGAAGACGAAATTCAGGTTCCAGGCTTGATGACAAGTGGCTTTGCCCACTGCACCATCACTGCACCGTTTCGCTGGCCCAGTCCCCCCACCTTTTGAGTTGAATGCAACGTTGGGTTACCGGACAACTGTTCTGTGTCTCACATTCAAGTCCCTGCTGGGCTGAGGACGGGGGACACCTGTGGCTTGTGTGTGGTATTGGCTGGGGTTCTGTGACCTTGACTTCTCAGATGGTGTGGACCAGCCACTCTTGTGGTACAGGGTAGCGGTCACCTTTCCCAGTCTTTGGAAGGAGATATAGTCTCTCCTGGTGGCCAGGGTGGCAGTGGCTAGTTCAGGGCCTCGAGGTGTAGCAGTGGCCCGGCCCCCTCTGAGGACTTGTTTCTCAGTGCTGATGACGTTGCCTGGCTCTGCTGTCCACGTGTAGGACGGGCCTGACTCCAGGTGTGACTATCTGTGAGCTTGGCCTCTCCTTGGCCTCCTGAACCTACCGGTTTCCAGCCCTGCTTGTCCTACTGCAGCCTTTGGTCGGGGAGCCTGGGATGATCACACTGACTCATCTATGGGAGTCTGGGGAGGCTTTGACATGGGGCTGTGCTGCCAGGGTGTCCTGTCTCCAGGTGGTCATGCCCTCACCCCTGGGGCCTTGTGTTACTCTGTTCTCTGCTCAAAGCCCAGGCTTAGCTCCCCTTCTTCACCTGCATTGTTAGTCACAGAAAACAACAGGAAGCTCTTGGTGACAGGAAGGGAAGGAATGGCTTTACTCTTACTCCAGCAATCGTTACGGTGACCCTGACTGAGGCAGGATGTGTTGTAGGGTTGAAAGAATGGCTTCATTGGTGCTGGTTGCCATGCAACTGGGACTCCATCTGCCTCTCTGAATCAAGACATCACTCAAGGGCTTTGTTTTCTAAAGAAATATTTCTGGATGTGGCTATTGACTCAGTTTACCTTTCCAAAAGCTTCTCTTGGCTCCTCCACTGTTGGAATCCCAGCAGCTTTGAGGTTAGAAACTCCCACAGTAGGCATAAAAAAGAGGGCATATCTCAAATGGGTATGGGCAACAGCCCGAGTTCAGCCTCTGCCTTTGTCAGGTGACTCTTCAGACACGTTGATGCTGTCACTCATTAGAGTGACAGAACCCTTTGTCCTGATCAGGGTGGCCAATCTGAATTTGGATGGAGGAACATCTCTGCTTGTGGAGCCAGAACACTGTGGGAGTAGGATCCCTCTCTCTGCTGAGTTCTGCCTTCTGGAAGCTTCTAGGCATCCTGTAGCCCTCCCCCCCAGCCCCCAAATGCAGCCAGTTCTGGAGTGAAAGAACAGGTTTGCCTGAGACATCAGGTGGTATAAATATAATCTTACCTCTACCCTCTGTCTGCGGAGTATCACTAGGAAGTGTGTGTGTGTGTGTGTACAAATGGCCAAAGGACATAATCTCCCAGAGGCTCAGGAGCTGCAGCTGAGGAGCAAGCCTGAAGGACCAACGTGTCGGGCAAGGGCTGTTTTCTGTTTCCCACCCACCTTTTTGTTATGTGTACACGTGTGTGTTGCAACCTTTTGTGAGGTACCTGAGAGCAGCCACACAGGTAGATGCAGAGACTGGTAGGCCAGCTACTGAGCCACTGAGCAGCATGCTATCTCTGGGACACTGAGCAGCACGCCGTCTCTGGGACACTGAGCAGCACGCCGTCTCTGGGACACTGCATGGCCATTCTTGTGAGCAGTCCCAGCAGAACCCAGAGTTCTGACTGATTCTGAGAGGGCCAGAGGTCCTGTTGCATGCATTCCTATTTTCCTGTTTTCCTAGATGGCACCGTGGCCAGGGCAGGGCTCAGGAGACGTACAGACAGAGACTGTGTTATGGGCAGTGTTTCCCCAGGCCTCAGTTGTCCCATCTGTGAGAAAGGCTAGTACATCACAAGACGCAGAGAACTATGATGTGAGAAGGACCATGAAGGGCTGGTAACAGTGGCCCCAAACCTGGTCCAGAACACAGGAAAGCCAACCTTGGGAAAGTCTGCGGTGAGAAGGCCTTCCTCCTACCCTGTAGACTCTTGCAGATCCTCAGGCACCCAGGAGGGGTTGTCATTCATTTAATTTTCTCTTTAGCCAGTCCCTCATCCCGCCCTCCAGCAGGCTCTATGAATGAGTGAGGATGTGGGGCAGGGGACCAGTGACCCTCAGGGAACTTACTTGCTGGAGGGTGAGAAGAGGCAGATGTGTAGCCCTAACCATGGGTACAATGCCACCAGAGTCATGGGCTGGCCCTGAACCTTGGAAGGAAGGCCCCAGGGTGAGTCTGGAAGGCTTAGGAGAGTGTCAAGTGGGAAGGCAGGAAGAAGACCCAGGCACGTGACTGGAGTGGGGAGAGTTGGAGAGAGGCCAGGCCAGCTGACCAAGGGCCTCAGTGACACTGAGAAGCTGAGACCCCTGTGCTAGTGCTGAACTGAAGAAGAGGATGGTCAGTTCTGAGTCCTGGGGCAGCTGGGCAGTGAGCAGTGGGGACGTGTCCCGGGGCCTCGGCCTCTCTCTGGTGTGCAGCCTCACGGGGGGGAGGGGGGTCGGTAATGGCAGTGTTTGGGGTAGCCTTCTATCATTCACACTGTCCTTTGCCCCCTCTGTTAGAGGGAGGTCCAGAAAGGCAGCCTCTAAAGGGACCCCTGGAAATGGAGCTCTTTGCTTCCCGTGGCTGTCTGCAGGGGACAGAAGAACCATCCTTTCCTTCTCTTCCGTCATCCCCTCCTCTTCTCCCTCCTCCCCTGCTCCTCTTCCTCCTTCCTTACTCTCTCTTTCTCTTTCCTTCTCCTTTTCTTCTTCCTCCTTTTCATTTTCCCCCTTTTTAATAATTATTTATTTGTGTGTCTCACTGGGGGAGGGATAACTGTCCACGTGGAGGTCAGAAGACAGCTCTGTGCAGTCAGCTCTCTCCTACCACCGTGTGTGTCCCAGGGATGGAGTTCCTACGGTCAGGCGTGGAGGCAGGCGCCTTTACCCGCCATCGCCAGCTCTACCCTTTCCTTTCTCTCGCCCTCTCCTTCTTCTCCTCTCGTCTTGGTCACCATGGTCTTCCTCCTCCAGTCCTGTCGCAGGCTCTCAGGAGGCTACAGCCATGTAGACATCAGGGTGGACTGGCCTGCTCTGTCATGTGTCACCTTCTTCCCTGACCTGTTCAGGAAAGAAAGAGATGTGTGACTCTAAGGAGTGGAGTGACCCCTGACCCTTGACCCACGTCTATGCTGAGGACTGAACATCCTGCCTGGGGCTCAGGTCTGAGCTTACGGAGCATATTAAGGTGAGATGGGTGGTGACAGCCTTGTCAGCCACCCAAGGCTTTAGTGGCAGAGTCTGCTGCCTGTGAAGACCCCAGCAACACCCACCACACCCCAGGGCCTCTCCCTGACAAAGGCCGGCTGGATCACGAGCACTTTCTCTCTTTCTCTCCCAACCTCTCTCTGTGTGTCTTTCAAGGTGGACCTGGGATTGGCTGGGCCATTTGTTCCTCCACGTGGTGGGATGAAGGGCAGAGGGTTCCAGTCCACCTGTCAGCCTGGGGCTCCACTCTCCCAACGTGCTGTGTAACTCTGGGCTAGCCTACCCCTCCCTTAGCTTCTGCTTTCTCCTCTGTTCAGTGAGAGGAGTGAGTCCCAGGCCACCCTGTTTTGGACTTCTATGGGAGGAAGAGGGGAGGGAGGGAGGAAGGAAAGGAGGGAGGAAGGGAGAGGTAGTTCCCAGGCTGGTCCACTCACTGTTTCTGGATGTCTTGAATGGTGTCGGGCAGTGGTAAGTTCTTGGTCTCAGGCAGGAGCAGTGCAGCCAGGCCGCTCAGCACCGACACCGCTCCATACACCAGCAGGGGCAGCCAGGAGCCATAGACGCCTAGCAGCGGCACCAGAGGCCCTAGGATGGCTCCCCCTCGGGCTGCCACCTGGCCCAGGCCCACAGCTGTCATCCTGTGGCGGCACATTTGCCCCTGAGTCACACTCTGTTGCCTCGGGTCTTGATCTCTGGCCTGGACCAACTCCACTAGGTCCGGGGAGGCCCAGTGGACCAGGCAGGGTGGAAGATTAACTGTGGAGCCCTGAGACCACGTGGAAAGAAACCCATGGGGACCTGGGGCAACTCTCCCCTCGAGGTATAGTACTCTCTCCTTGAGCCCGTGACAACCTCACCTGAGCACAGTGGGGAAGAGTTCACTGCTGAAGATGGTAACACAGGTGAAGGCTGACCCCAGTGACCCCAGCCCCAGCACAGCCAAGGACGAGCGAAGGACCTCCATCTCTGTGAATAGTGATGGCATCAGCAGAGTCTGGGGTCCTGTATTCCCTGGGCTGCTCCCTGGCCTATACTGGTCTGTCAAATGTCTCTGAGTCATGCCTCCAGTGTCCATACTGTGTCCCCAGTCTACTCACCTTCCAGCTCCTCAGAGCCAGACCCCAGGAGTCCTCCTCGCCTCCCCTTCTCTCCCACCCTAATCTATGACTGAGTTCTGTGTTAGCATTATGGCTTTCCTGATCTCCTCTAAATTTCTACCATCCCATCTCTTTCCTCCATACCCCCAACAGCCTCTTTCCTGGGGGTCCTCCGCTGTGGTTCCTCACTGTCTACTCTGGTTCCACACTCCCCTGCCTGGGGGAGGTAAGAGAGCCTCAGTCAGCATGCCACATTTTTGCCTCCTCTTGCTCACCCGCAGCTGAGCTGCAGCTCACCGTGGGGCACCAGTATGTTGGCCAGGATGCAGAGTCCTGGCAGCACCAGGGAGCTGGCCTGGCAGAGACGTCGGCCCAGGTAGTTGAGCAGCAGCAGGCTGCCTATCTTCACTGGGAGGTCCACAACCCCGACGAGCACTTGGAGCAGGAAGATGTTGCTTCCCAAGGCCTGCAGGTTGAGGGCCAGGCCGTAGAAGATGAAGCCGAAGGCAAACCTAGGAACGAGGGTGGGTGAATCAGCCTGGGGTGGCTGTTCTTCTGTCTGCCCTGTTGGCCGTTTCCAGGCCCACCTTCGGCACTGGGAGAGAGGGGCTGGTGGTACCTGAGGGGGAGCCAAGGAGAGAATCTGGGTGTTTCTCCCTCTCTCTCTGCTTGGCACTCCATTTGGGATGTTATCTCATTGGCTCTAGATTCCACTGAACAGTACCCCCGCTACAGAGTCTTTCTGGGTGGCCTTGGCTTCCAAGCTGGGGCAATAGCGGGTTTATGCCTGGTGCCTCTAAACAAGACGGGCCAGCCTGTCGGTTTGCTTCATGTCTGCTTTGTCTCTCCAGCTTTTCCACCCCATCACTTTGATCTCCTCACTCGGTCTCTTCTAGGAACTTGGGCCGGGAATCCCTGCTTGCCTCCTCTGGGACGCTGACTACAGACAGCAAGGTCCCTGAGCTAAAGGTCATTCTAGAGACATCTCTAGCCAGTGGCCCCATCCCTAGTTGGCAGCTGCCCTGACTTCAGGCTTCCCCACAGCTGGTAGCCTCGGGTAAAATGGCATCTTCTACCAGCACAGCATGGAGACGAAGGTTCGAAGGCGCAGCCCAGGTGTATGGAATAGGGTGCCTATCGTGGCACGGGTTTGGTCCCCACTTGGCTCCTTCTGCGTGGCTGACTGCAAGACCTGTAGGAGTGGGGGCTGTTAGCACAGGTGTCCACAGCCCCCTCCTCCAGGGGCCCTCCTTCACGAGCCAGGGCCCTCACTTGACCTCCAAGGGAGCTCCTGTGCAAGGCCGGGGAGAGATCTGAGGGACAGGGGAAGGGTTGGGGGAAGGCCGAGCTCTGCCTTACCTCCATGGTCAATGTGTCTCCCTCTGCCTTCTTCCTGTTGATGGAAGCTACCTTCTGTAGCTCCTGCAGGCCCTGCTCCAGCTTGCCCACCGTGAGGAGCCAGCGTGCTGATTCTGGAAGCCACCTGAAGTGGGCAGGTGTGGGAGGGGCCACTGATTGTGGCCCCCATTGTATCCCCCTCCCTCCCTGTCTGTTCCCTCTGCCTAAGGAAGTGTCTTCAGTGGAACTGTAAGCTCCAGTCTCAGGGCAACTGAGGTCAATGGAGGCCATAAAGGACAATGTGGTAGCAGTGGGGTGTGTAGCCAGGCCACCTAGATCACCTGTCTCCGTCCTCTCTGAGTGTGGGGGCCTCATGTTCTCTAGTCCCTGAGACGGTTGCTGGAGAGGGAGGGACTCTATTGTCCCTTCCCACCTCCTCCTTGTCCCCTGGCCCCCCTCAGCCTCATCATGAACCAGGCCCGGGTACAATAAGGACTCCAATGGCTGCAGAACTACAATGACTGCCTGGGTGTCTCACCGTCATGACATCTTTCCCCAAGCTGGATTGCCTTCCTGCTACAAACAGCTTCCCCCTCCCTGCCCAGGGCTCGGGCTCGGGCCAGTGTCTGTAACATCACCAAGCCCCTCGGTCTGCTCCGCTCTTGGCCACTGGTCCTTGGACCCTTGGACCCATCATGCCCGACGTTCCCTGGCCCTGCCTGAGCCAACTCTGTGTCAGGATACCGCTGCTTGATATCAACTCGCTTCTCACTGTGTTGGCATCAAACACAGGTCACTCCCTGTCTCACCAGACAGTGCGCTTGCTCTCTCTCTCTCTCTCCCTCTCTCTCTCTCTTCCCTCCTCCTCCTCCTCCTCTCTCCCCCCATGCGTGCATGTGCGTGCACGCACACACACACCCCCCCGACACACACACACACACACACACACACACACACACACACACACACACACTTTCTTGCTGCACTGAACTGTTCAGCCCTCCAGGCCTTTGGTAGTGACCACCACACAGCATTGCTCCTCCCTCCAGGCCTATGATTACAAAAGGTTCCCCCCCCCTCGCCCCCGCCAAGGACATGCTGTCCCCTTTGAGCAGCAGCTGGGAGGAGCCATCTGTTTTATATCCACTAGGACCCTGAGCACCCCTCCCCAGTCCGGATTTGAAGGACAAGGGAATGAAAGTATAAATACAGTCCGTGATTCTCAGTGACCTGCTGGCCTTGGGAGACTTGGACAGTGAGCTGGAAGAGGCACCTGGGAAGTAGGCAGGAGAGGTCAGGGGTGAGGAGGGGTCAGGGGTGAGGAGGGGTCAGGGTGAGGAGGGGTCAGGGGTGATGAGGGGTCAGGGGTGGGGAGGGGCCAGGGGTGGAGGGGTCAGGGTGAGGAGGGGTCAGGGGTGAGGAGAGGTCAGGGGTGGGAAGGGGTCAGGGTGAGGAGGGGTCAGGAGTGGGGAGGGGTCAGGGTGGGGAGGGGTCAGGGTGAGGAGAGGTCAGGGGTGATGAGGGGTCAGAGGTGAAGAGGGGTCAGGGTGAGGAGAGGTCATGCAGGTAGTTGGAGACCTGAGGCTGGAGGTATGAGTCCAGGTGGGACTGGAGATGCTGAGGGTGGGTGTAAGGGGTGGGGATGAGGTAAGTTGAGGCAGAGATTTGGGGTCTGCAGCATATGAAAGGGGCTGGAGTTACTAACTAGCAAGACCCCCTGAGGGAGGGAGCTGGGACTGTGTGTGACTCCAGTTTGCTGCTGGGCCACAGAAAGATGGCAGCTGGCTTGCTGAGGGTGAGTTGGAGCAGGGGCCTCTGGGCTTTGGGCAGCAGTGGTGAGCTTCTTGAGGCTCTTGACCTCCAGAGCTCCTAAGCCCTCTGTCTACAGAAGGAGAGTCTCCCACATTGAACCCCGGAGAGTGGGCAGAGCATCTTTCAAGGAGGCTGCAGCACCCACCATGAAGATACAAAGTAGAGGAAGAAGGGGACGGAGACAGCCAGCTGCAGCATCCTCCAGTTGCGCACCCCATAGGCCATCGAGCCTGTCAGGACATGTCCAAAGCTGAAGCCCATGGAGTTCAAGGTCATCATTAAGGTGCAGCCCCGGGCTGATGTCCACTCCATCACTGCAAGGTGCAAAGAAGGGGATCAATCCTGGGGCATGCATACAGCCTCCCCACCCCAGCACCAACGGGGGGACATACAGAGGCTGACTGTGTTCATCATGACACCCGCCACTGCACAGGCCACCAGGAAACGGAACAGGCAGTAGAGGGGGAAGATGGGGACGAAGGCAGCTGTTATGCCCGATACAGCCACCTGAAGATAGCTCCAAGTCAGCACCCTCCTGCGCCCAAACCTGCAGGACACATGGGGAGGCATGCCATTGGCCAGCAACAAAGATCTGGGCCGGGAAGGGCCATCCTGTTCCTGCCCCCCAAATGAGGATGGCACAAAGCCACATGTGGGGCCAGACTCATATTCTCTACCCATGGGATGGTTATGAGCACAAGAAGGCTCAAGTCAGGCCTGGCAGGAGCACCCAAGCAGTGGCTGAAGGCTGGTGTGTGGCAGAGCAGATTTTAGGAATGAAAATTTGGAGAGAAACAGTGACCCCTCGAACTGGTGAGCCTATGGCTTAGAGAGAATGTCAGGTCCATTCAGGAGAGCCTGCCTGGACCAGCTGGGCACACTCACCTGTCTGAGGTATGGCCACACACTGCGGCTCCTACCAGGATTCCAGCCAGGTAGATGGACTGGGCCATGGGTCTCATGGCCCGGGAATCACACACCAGGTCCCACTGGAGGAAAAGAAGGCCAGAGCTCACATCAGGAGGAGGGCAGTTAGGGGCAAAGGAGCTAGAAGGGAGCTGGGTGTGGGCAGGGCCGCGAGGCACCCACAGACTTAGTAGCTTGGGCTCTTGAGGATTATCCTGTCACCCTTGCTACTGGGTCAAAGGTCAGGACCTCTCTAGCCTTATCTGCTCTCTCCTGAGCCATGGCTCTTAGCTGAGAGCCCTCTACCTTCCCTGGATGCTTGCTTCCTTTTGTACATGTGCGCGTGCACACGCGCACGCACACACACACACACACACTCAAACTCAGGGACCGTCCTCCTTCCTGCTTGCTGGGGTAGCTGCCCCTCTCCATTGGCTTGGACTGTCCGACTCCGACTCCTCTTTTTCCTCCTTCTCTTCCTCCTTTTCTGTGTGTGTGTGTGTGCGTGTGCGTGTGCGTGTGCGTGTGTGCGCGTGTGTGTGTGTGTACAGAATGTGTGTCTGTGCACGGCGCAGTACTTGTGAGGGTCAGAGGTCAGTCTCTGAACTGTCTACCTTATTTCTGTGACAGTCTCCTCACTGAACCTGGCGCTCACTGATTAGACTGCGCTGGCTGGCTAGTGAGCCCGGGAGCCCCCCGTTTCTGCCTCTCTAGAGCTGATATTACAGTCATGCCACCACCAGGCCCAGGTTTTTCACGGGTGCTGGAGAGCTAACTCAGGTTTTCATTCTTACAGGGTAAGCTGATTTATCTCCCCAGCCTGCCAACACCTCTCATGAGAGGCCAGTGCTTGTCCGGGTCCTGTGCGCTCAGCCTAGAGACAGCCAACAGGTTCCTGAGACTGGGTGACCTGGAGTCCCAGCCAAGGCTCAGCTGTGGATAAAGTCATGGGGTGCTGCAGAAACAGGGTGCCACCCCAGGCCAGTCTGTGTAAACATAACTCACTGAGTAGCTCAGGCTGGCCTCGGACTCATGATAATCCTTCTGCCTCCTGAGGGCTGGGATCACAGGCACGACTGACTAAATCTAACTTTGCAGACGGACTCTTGCTCTTAGTCCCCTGTAAGTCTTGGTTGTGCCCCCCCCCCACACAGTGAGGAGGCCTGGGGAGGCATATCCCTTTGAGACTGGAACACTAAGTCCAGGCAACTGTGACTGTGATTTTGACCTTCCAAGCACTCTTACTGTGGTCACGATCGTGGACGTGAAGATACTGCGGTCATAGACCCAGCCGTCCTCACATGGCTCAGTGTCGGCCTCACTCCAGTTGGTGGCCGTGGTGTTGGTCTTCATAAGCTGCCATTGAGGTTGATGGAAGCGGAGGCACTGGTGGGGTTGCTGAGCAGGCCCAGGTGGGATGGAGACGGTCAGAAGGTCATCGGGCCCAAAGTCCCCAGAGACACTTGCCTGGGCAGTACTGTTGTCCAGAAGGGGCACCCAACAGCGGTGGCGGGGTACAGCAGCTGAGAAGTTCTCCAGCATGTTCTGGCTGGTGACCCACAAAATGGGGGTCACCAGAGCCACGGTTTGGAGGACCTGGAACCTGCCCAGGCCCCCTACTCGGTCCAGGAGTTCAGAAAATGCCATGGATTTTTCCTGGGTATCACCATGCAACTGCCAGTTCACAGAGGCTGGCCCAGGCCCCCCGGGTCAGTCTGATGAGCCTCCTTCCCCGACAGCTCTGCCCACGCCCATCTTCTCGGGTGCACGTCAGGACAACTGTGTCACCCAGTCAGAGCCAACCAAGGCTCCTTGGTATCTGCCTGCTGACTGTTATTAGGGGAGGCTCACCCTCAGACCTGGAACCCTCTGCTGTAATCTGCAGGCCTTGGGGACCTCTCAGAAACACAGTGGACCCTGGGTCCCAGGAAGGAAAAAACAAAAAGCAAAAAACAGGCTCGGGAAACAAGGAGGGGGAGAGAGAAGTCACTCTGACTAGAATTAAAGTGTGACTAGGAGTCATTTAATAGAAGAAGGTTTAGTAATCATTTCTTCAAAGTTTAACCAGGCCAGCGGCATTGCAGATGACAGCCTCAACTTCTTCCTCCACCTGCCCTCATGGCCCTGGCCTCTGTTTGGCAAGACCTGGGCCCTAATCCTGCCTCTAAGGGTGTTGGGGGCAGTCAGCCCTCAGGGCTCCTGCCCACCTTACAGGGACCTCATGACTATGCTGTGCTGTAACCCAGGCGAGGTGGCTGGGAGGCTGTGCTGTAGGGAAAGGGGGCTGGCTAAAGAAACCCTCCCTGACTCTGGAGCCCAGAACTAGGGAAAGATGCTCAGATCAGGGCAGAAAGAAACACAATTTGGCTCAGTC
>CABHPQ010167964.1:0-25433 GCA_902168405.1 Peromyscus aztecus | reverse complement strand
TTCTGCCTGTCAGATGCTGCATTAGAAGGATAACTTCTCTTCAGTCTCCCCAGAAGGCTCTCGAGAGAGAGTATTCAGATGCTGCACTGGCTGGTTGTGTGTCAACTTGACACAGACTAGAGTCATCAGAAGAAGGAGCCTCAGTTGAGGAAACGCCTCCATGAGATCCAGCTGTAATGCATTTTCTCAAGTAGTGATCAGTGGGGGAGGGCCCAGCCCATGTGGGTGGTGCCATCCCTGGGCTGGTGGTCCTGGGTTCTATAAGAAAGCAGGCTGAGCTAGCCGTGAGGAGCAAGCCAGTAAGAGGCACCCTCCACAGCCTCTGTATCAGCTCCTGCCTCCAGGTTCCTGTCCTGTTTCAGTTCCTGTCCTGACTTCCTCCAAAGAAGGACTATGAACTGGAAGTGTAAGCTGAAGAAACCCTTTCCTTCCCAACTTTCTTTTTGGTCATGGTGTTTCATCACAGCTATAGAAACCCTAACTAGGACAGGTGCATGTGGCAGCATCTCAATCAACGAGAGTCCAGACCCAGGGCTGCACAGTCCCCAATGCTGCCAAGAGACCAGGGCACAAGAGGGCTAGAGGTTTGTCATCTAAATGGGGCAACCCCACACACACCTGCCCAGGAAATGTGTGGCAACTGTGACTGTGACTGAGTCACACACACTTGCTGCTGCTGACAGGTGCCATTTCTAGAACATGCACTACGGGCGTTGTGGTTTGAGAGAAAATGGCTCCCAAAGGAAGGAGCACTATTGGGAGGTGTGGCTTTGTTGAAGTAGGTGTGGCCTTGTTGGAGGAAGTGTGCCACTGTGGAGATGGGCTTTGAGGTCTTTTGCTTAAGCTTTGCTGGTGTCAATTTCCTGTTGCCTGCAAGATGTAGAACTCTCAGCTACTACTCCAGCACCATGTCTACTTGCACACCGCCATGTTCCCCACCATGATGATAATGGACTTAACTTCTAAAACTGTAAGCGAGCCACCCCAATTAAATGTTTTACATGGTCATGGTGTCTCTTTGAAGCATGATTCTAATTAGTCTTAACAATAAACAACCCCGGAGTCAGAAGTTAAGAGCACTAACTGCTCTTCCAGAGGTCCTGAGTTCAATTCCCAGCACCCACATGGTGGCTCACAACCATCTGTAATGAGATCTGGTGCCCTCTTCTGTATACATAATAAATAAATAAATCTTAAAAAATATTAAAAAAGTCTGCTGACTGGCTGCTGCCTGCCTGGCCCTGGGCCTCTCCCTCTTCCTCTCCTCTCTTACTTTTCTCTAGATTTCTCCTCCTATGTATTCTCTCTGCCTGGCAGCCCCGTGTATCCCCTCCTGCCTAGCCATTGGCTGTTCATTTTTTTATTAGACCAATCGGGTGCCTTAGACAGGCAGGTGAAACAAAGGCAGCACAGACAAACGTAGCAAACACATCTTTACACAGTTAAAGTCATTCCCACAACACAGGGTCCCGTCCATGATCAAGATGAGGTTTCCACAATTAGTGAGATCAAGATAACCCCTGGAAGCCCATCCCAGACAGTTCTAGAGCCTGTCAAGTTGGCAGTTGCCACTAACAAGCACATCCAGGAGCCCAAACTGTTCAGAACCTTTACAGAAAATGTGTGCCTGTTTGTCCTCAGCAGCATCCGCAGCAAGTGAGGGCAAATCACCAGGCCTCACAGATTGCTCTTTGACAGCTCACTGAGTACGGCTAACTATGTGTGAGGGTGCTGAATATCAGCCCATTTTACATGTGGGAAAACTGAGGCGAAGCAACCAGGTCCAACCCACCCAGCTCTGGAACTGGCAGCGCCAGGACTTGGATCTGGGGCAACTGCCTTAAGAGTCCACATTTTAGCCAGTGCTGTTCTGCCTCCTGCACTGGAGAGTTAACATGGCTGTCTAGAGTGGACACACGCACCTGCTGGCTGAGTGTTGCTCTCTTTCAGCTGTCCCCAGCGAGCTGTCCCAGTGAGGCGTGGCAGCATGCCACACAGTTCCAGCTGACCATCCATGCTGAGGAGATGAGCTGGGAGAACTGATGGTGGGTTAGGCCTTTCCACGGGGCCCAGGAGAATTATGACTGCTCCTGAAGCCCCTCACCAGGAGTCTGGTCTGGAGATGTCTCTGTCTGAGAGAGAACTGGGATGGGACTGTCTTCAGTAAGGGATGGAGAATGAGGAAGCCTGCAAAACTAGAAATAGCTGGTACTCCAGTGTCCCTGGATCTCACCGGATCCAAGGTGTCTGTAGCACAGCAGGGGAGCTGTGGTTTATGGTGAGGGGAGGGGAAGGTACAGGAAAGGAGGAGGTCCGAAAGCAGGGTGCGGATTCCCACAAGCTGCTGACTAAGTGGCCTTCCCTCCTGCCCTTTCTTGGGCATCTGTGTAGACCAGGCTGACCTCAAACTTTCAGCCATCCTCCTGCCTCCGGGTGCTGGGTTGACAGGCGTGCAGCACTCATTTGGTATTTTCCAGACGTGGTTTCTGCATTAGAAATGGAGAGACGGTGGGTAACAAGCCCAATAATGGCTACTTTGTCTTTGCTGTGTACCTCATCTCTCCCCACAAATGCTCAATTAGCAGTTGCTTTTCCTGCTAGAAACTGGACAAAAATAGGAAAGCATAATCTATGCTCTTCATTTTCCAAATGGGAGCTGTCACGGATGCACAGGGCTAGGGTGAGCAACTGTGAAAACCCAGCTCAGGCCTGAGAAAGGAAGCCACAGAGCTCTGAGGAAATGGCTCAAACCACATGTGGGCACTTGATGGCCTCTTTCTCCCCATAATGGGCAGAAGTATTAGCCACTTAATGCTCTTAACCTAGTGACCTTGAAAATATTGTTTGCCACACACTTCCAGAACATCTTCATTAAGGGCCTGGAATGAGGCGGCAAAGACATGTTAATTAAATTTGCAGATGATACTAAATTGGAGATCATAGAATCAGGAGGACAGAGACTGAACACAGAGAGGTGTCTAGGGGTCAGTGCTATGATCTGCAAATAGTCCCAGTGACAGGTTGGACTTAGTTACCAAGGCCCCCAGGACACAGGATGTGGGAGAAGATGGAAAGGGCAGGAGATAACCCTGAGAGCCGATGGGAGGAGAGGCCGCTCAAACACTGCCTTGTTTTCTAGATGCTTTCCTCAAAGAGGCAGAGGACCGTGGCTAGGGGGAGGCGGCACTCAGATGAGTAGAAATAACCCAGGATATCTGGGAGTGACTGAGCTGAAGGCAGAAAAATGAAAAATGAGAGGCCCTGAAAGGTGGCATGCTCAGAAATTGGTAAGAATTAAATGTGCAAGGCTCGTGTTAAACAAAGGCCAAGGAGAGGCAAAGAACCCAGAGGTGTTGCTGAACCTCGCATTCAAAGTCCTCGATACCCCTTGCAGATCTGGAAGCGGGCACCTGGACTTGGGAGCAAAAGTGTTCAAATGTAGGTCAAGCAGAGCATGGAGAATGTATTTTAGGCACCGATGGTGCCCCAGGGGACATGGTCTTTGGTGACCTGTGAGGTATTTTTGTTCTTTTCCTCCTGTGGCTCTGGATCATCTCTTCTTTTGTTGTTGTTTTCAGAACTCACAAATGATTTACGAGAGACCTGATACACAGCGCAATCTGCCCCCACCCAGAACCCCATGATACTGACATCAGTCGACAGGGAGGGGAACAGCCAAATGAGGATCCATCCTGCACTAATTTCCAATTTGCTGAGCGACTTGTTTAAGTGTTACATCTGCTGCTGGCATTAACATCTCTGCATCTCCAATTTCCTCTGGCGTCCACAAAACACGCACGGGAAGCCTGGACCCTAAACAATCTGATAAAATACATTTCTCTTTGGTTCAGCCTCCCAGACTATTGACTATGGGTGCCGGCCACCTGGGACTCAGCACAGATTCACAACAGCACCCCTGCTGACTTCCTGGTCAATATTTCTCTGAGTGGTTAAAATACTTCTAGAAATGTCCAGGTCCCTAGCTTTCTATTTATGGAAGTTTGTCACAAAAGCTATAGCTCTAAAACTTTAGGAGGTGACACATGACTTCCTTCCAGGGACAGGGCATGGGCGTTGAGAGCAGGCCTCAGGGCTGAGTGACTGTGGGGTGGAGTGTGTTCTTCCTGCTCTTACCGTGAGTTGGGTTTACGGTATGAGATCTCTTTTGAGATTGAATTTTAACTGTATGTATTTATATTTTTTATAGATGGTAAATGTGTTTGAAGAGACAGCGGATGGCTCTGGAAGTGACGCATTAACTACAAGGAAAGGCCTCTCCTTTCTCTTCAACCCTCTGGCCGAGCAGCTCCCGCCTCCCTAATCCAGGGCACCAGGCGCTAGAACAAGGAGACAGCGACAGCTGACTCGTTTTCATAAATGATTAAGGAAGTCCATGGTGCGGGAAAGTTTGCGCTTTCATGTTTAAGGAGGATAGAAGTCTTAGTAGAGGTTTTATCTGCCTTGTGGCTGGGAGCCAAGGTTGCCTCAAATGTCAGCCTGATCCAGGGCAGACCCGGTAAAAGCGCCAGGCTGTCCAAACTGTTCTTTTATCACATCAGTGAGCCTTAGTCTTTCCCTTCCCCGCATCTGGGCTAATGGCGTCTGGTTTGGGGTACTACCAGCAGCTCTGAATGGGAACAGCTGGCCCCGTGCAGCCCTTGTGATTGACAGCTGTGAAGGGTTGTCAAGGGAGGAGGCCTTGTGCTGAGGAAAAATCCCACTTCTTTTGTGGATCAGGGCTGGGCGGCTGTGGGGGGTCTGAGGAGGTGGAGGGGACTGGTAGAGAAGGGCAAATCAACCCACGAATGGTTTGCTGGTCAGATCTGATGCTGAGGTATTTATGTGGGTGAGTGGCACTCGCAGCCCCAGGTCCCTGTAGAGCTCAGGGCTCAGCTTCTTTTCAAATGTTGGCCTGAGCCTCCTTAACGCCATAACCAGCAGCTGTAGCAGCTAAACACTGCATCTGGCTGAAGCCTGAACCAAACAGGTCCTAAGCACCAGTTAGTGCAACCAGAGGCGTGACCCCATGTCCACCCTGCAGTGTGGGCAAACACAGACAGAATGGCTGTGGGGGCATCTTTTAAATAACTACAGTCCTCTTCCCCAGACCTGACCTAGGAAGGGCTCTGCAGCATCCTGCAGACAGCACCTAGCAGCTGCCTCTTCCTCCCCAGGCGGTGTCCATTCCTTTTTCCCTTCTGCACTTCCTAGAATAAGGTTTTTCTTGAAAGAGCAAACAAATTATGGAGAAACTGCAGCCAGAAATACTGCAGGACTTTGAGAGAACACCCCAGCTCCCAGGCATCCCCATCTCAGAGATCCTCCATTTAAGCACTATTCACACAGGGCCGCGGCTCATGAAAGTTGGGCTGTCAGGACTGAATTCCACCCCAAAGAAAGGCTCCTTTCACATACTCACAGCTGTCTTTGTGAAAAGGAGAGGAAAAGGGAGATTTGTATTAAATAGACACATGTAAGCCCCCCCCAAGGGACTGGAGACACAGGTTGCAAGAACAGCTCCCATCAAACCCGAATCCTCTGCTTTAGGATCTTACTAAGGCGGGTGGGAAATGAAAGGGAAGAGACTCCCGCTCACTGTTGAGCGACATCAAGGCAGTCGGCTGGTGACAGGAGCTTACTGCAGGAGGCTTCGATGATGTGAGAAGAGTTAACGTCATCTGAGCAGATTAGGAATTTCTGGCTCTCTTGGGAGTGAAAAGCAGATTTGAGCTTAGACCTTAAGGAATATTCCTGAATTCTCTAGACCCAGCCAACCAAATGCAGAAATGGCCAGGCTGGCTTTGTGCAGGGATCATGAGGGTTTTCTTTTTTCTTTTTTTCCCTCTCATGCTGGGAGACAGTCTTGCTAGGTTGTGGGAAGGCTGATGAGGCTGGCAGTGTGGCCATGTTTAGTTGAGGGGGTGGATAAACTGTTGTTAGTCAACCCAGCTCTGAGTAATTCAGGCCACCTGACCACCTACCCCCACAGTCAGCTCTATGCTCAGCTCTGAAGTGTCTACATACACACATTGATAAGGGGACGCTGCCCAGCCCCCTGCTCTGGCCAACATAAGAGGAGAGGAAAGCCTTGCTAAGGTAGGGTCACAGGCTCATAGGCTGGGCAGCAGAGATCCGTATGGCCGGAAGGCACGGGAGTCTCACTCTCCTCCCTTGAGCCACCCTGGCCTCCCTTTCTGTCCACTCTTCCCTCCTTGTCACATCCTTCTGTCCTCTGCACCTCCTCATGCCCCACCTCCACCCTCCCCAGGGACTGAGGACACATTTCAGGCCAGCCGTGTTATTGGATTTTAAATGATGCGATGGCTTTTTAATTCTTGCTTTAATTGCCTTTCCATGCAGGGCACTGAGAACGGCTGATTACCAGACAACTGGGCTGGACAGTGACATTCCTTCCTTATCCAACGTCCCTTCAAGCTGCGGTGACAGGGAGGGAAGAGAGATGAAGAGAGGGACCCCTCCTCCCCAGCTTCCAGCCTGGCCTGGTGCGCTGTCCGTGGTGCTAACGGGCTGAGCACCGGCAAACCCTGGTACTCTAAGCTCTTTGGTGCTCTGAGGGCTGAATAATTTAAACAAATAGACTTGGACATATTTCCCTTTTCCCTCAGGGCAGGAAAACATCCCCTGCCGAGACTCTGGAATAATTGCCCCTCATTCAAGGGTACTCAAGGAAAAGAGAGAACCGGGAAGATGGAGGAAGAGCGTGGGCTGGCTCTACTGAAGCGTTCCCGCTGTGGGTGGACTTGTTCCTTCCTCTCGTGGGAGGGGACCCCTAAGAAGATGATCCTAGCCCTCCGCCCCTCAGCCACTAGCGTGCCAGATCCACACTGGGCCGATCTGTCAAAGCTCATGGTGGCAGTCTGCTCACCCGTGCCCTGCTGAGGAGAAGGCACTGTTTCTCTAAGTCTCCAGCAGAGGGGACCGTCTCAGTGGAACTGCCTTGGAACCTCACTGACAGATGCTGCGCACAGTGAGAAGACAGCTCATTATGGGTCAGATAGTCTGGGCAGGCCGGGGAGGGTTAGTCTGGGAGAGTAAGGAGCTGGAGAAATGGCTTGGCAGGTAAGAGCACTGGCTGCTCTTCCAGAGGACCTGGGTTCAGTTCCCACTACCCACATGGCAGCTCACAAATGTTTGTAACCCCAGTCTCAGGGGATGTAATGTCTCTGGTCTCCTCAAGGGAGGACACACACACACATACACACACACACACACACACACACACACACACACACACACACACACGCGCGCGCGCGCGCACGCCTACACATAATTTTTTTAAATGTATGGAAGGGGCAGAAACCTAGGAAGGTAGCCACAGATGGGACAGGGGGTGGGAGAGATCTGCTTTCCAGACTGGCTGCACTCAGCTATCAGGGTCACACAACTCTTGGGATTAAGAAAAACCTGCTCCCCACTAATTTTATTTTTATGTTTGGATGTTTTGCCTGCATGTATGCCTGTATAATATGTGCATTCCTGAGGCCCTGGAGGCTGGAAGAGGGAACTGGATCTCTGGAACTGGGCTTACAGACAGTTGTGAGCTGCCGTGTGGGTGCTGGGATTGAATGCTGGGCCGTATGTGCATCAGGCTGGCCTTGAGTTCCTGCCCTCCTGCCCCACCTCTCCGGGGCTGGGGTTACAGCATGTACCGGCTTCCACACTTATTGGGGCCCTCTCAGGGCTACCTCAGGGTCTGCCTTGAGTCCCTGTACCTTTCTTTGAAGAGCCCTGCTGTCTCTTTGTCCACTTCCCATCCTGGAGTACCTACAATGAACCCTGTGTCCAGCCGATCCAAGGTCAGAGGTCACGAGGAGGGCAGGAATACAATCCAACCTCCTTGAAGGCTAAACTCCCTTTGGGGGAAGAGGACAAGAGAGTCAGCCCCTAACTGCCACTTCTTGAGATTCCAGGAGACCAGTGGGGCTTTGCCAAACAACAGGAGGCCACCATTAGGGAGCAACCTCCTACAGGATGGCAGGGTAGATTTGTGATCTGGCACCCAGGAGCCTGAGCAAAAGCAAGGAGGAGCTCCATGGAGGGAAGTGGGGGTCAGAAGGCCAGGGTTAGGCAGCATTGGTACCGGTACTGTCCAAGAGGGGTGGGCCAGCTTTGTGGCCTTCCTGCTTTCATCTGGGTGGGGGGAGCTCAATTTGCTGATACAATATTTCCTGGGAACACAGGCTCAGCTCTCCCCACCCTCCTTGTTTCCTGGGTTTTGTTTCTTCATTGTTTTTTTTCTTAAAGGGAAGAGCCAAAGACAAGCACCTGTCTCTATGGCTCATGTTATGTCTTTGTGCCTTGGGTGGTGAAAGAGGTGTGGGAGTGGGGGGGGGAGTGGGGGAAAAGGGGGGGAGCGGAGGAGGGCTGTTGGGAAGCCAGGACAGGGAGGGACAGGATTTCTGTTCCTAGAGGGCAAGCAACGCCTCTGAGAGATTCCCCCCCCCCCAGACCCCCAACCAGGAGGGGACAGTGGCACCAGGGCCTTCTCCCTGAACTGCCTTGACAGTGCAAGGTCATGCCTGTGCTTACCCCCTGGTCCCTGAGTCAGAGCAAAGACCCCAGCAGCCGTGGGGCCAGCCACACCCCTGCTGTGTAAAATCAGCATGAGCTTGAGGACTCTGGCCACCGTCTTCCACCCCCATCTGACAACATGACTCGGCTCCCTGAAGTTTGAGTGTCAATTGCTAAAGACAGAGAGACACTTAGGCTCCCTCTGGGCAGTGGTGGGGCTCCTGATGTGTTCTGTCCAGGCTGTTCCTGTCAAGAGTAGCTTCTCATCTGTTTCCAAATCTAAAAACTCCTGCCATCAGACGGAGGACCCCCCCTTCCAGCAGAGCACTTACAGCCCTTACCTTTTAAACATGAACATATCCTGATGGGTCTTGGACAGAGAGACTCAGAGTGGCCTGCCACTGTGGGTACTATGTCGGGGACATGACCTGAGCTATGTCTTGAGGTCACTCTGGTGCTGTAAGAGGGGAGTGGATTGTGGGAGGCAAGGCCATCAGTTGAGAGGTCAGAAGCCAGCTGAGGGTTGTGGGTGGGTAGAAACCAAGGTTTCAAGACACAGAATTAGAAATAGGCTTGTATGGGGTGAGATACGCAGAGTTGGGTGTCTGATCTGGTGCTGTGGTGATGGGGCTGTTGGCAGAGCTGGAGAGAGCCGAGACAGCGGGACACTACCATGGGTGCATGGTGTGACAGGCCTGACAGAGAACCTGAGGGCTGGTTTGTTTTTGGATGGAGGGTTATTTTATTTGTTTTGAGACAGCGCCTCACTGTGTTGCTCTGACTGGCCTGAAACTTGCTATGTAGACCAGGCTGCCTTTGAACTCACGGAGATCCACCTGTCTCTGCTTCCAAGTGCTGGAACTAAAGGTGTGTGCCAACACACCCAGCCTATTGTTTGTTTTTGAGACAGGATCTCAGGTAGTCCAGGCTGGCCTTGAACTTGCTTTGTAGCCAAGGATGTCCTTGAACTCCTGAGTCTCCTGCTTCTGCCTCCCAAGTACTGAGATGACAGGAGTGAGCTCTCACACTCAGCTGGAACCTGAATTCTTCCAGATGGCTCACTGAAGGATTTAGGAGGCCCTGGAAGAGCTAAAACAGGGGGCAGCAGATGACCAGAATTTACACGGGGCGAGGTAGGGAGGATGTGCTTTGCCTAGGACTGCGGAGGATAATATTGGGCTGCAAGGAAGGTGTTGCTTCAGGGGCCTTCCAGACTGGCACCAGAACTGTGGCGGGAACTGCTGGCGGACACCGAACACCCTCAGGGAGAGCACCTTGGCGCTTCTCCTGAGCCAAGCTTCTCTTCTCCCACCAGTCTCCAGCCAGCCCGCCCCCCCAAGACTGACAAGAGACCAAACTGCTTCAGCAGCGGATGACAGTCAGCAGGAGGTGGGGCTGGGAGGCAAGGGGACAGGGTCAGTGCAGACAATAACAAGATGGTCTCCTGTGACCGCCCTCCAACACACAACAGAGCTAAGGATGACTTTTGACTTTAGGCTTCTAATCCCCCTGCGTCCACCTCCTAAGTGCTAGGATTACAGGCATATATCATCATCTCCAGTTTATCTGGTGCTGGGGTTCCAGGCCCAGCCAGGTAGCTAGGTAAGCATCCTGCCCACTGAGCTGCATCTCTGGCCCCCAGACCCCCAGTTCTCCTGAGGAGCCTCCCTTCACGAAAGCCTGGGTTTTAAAAGCTCATCCATGCACAGGTCTACATGTGTGTGTGGCAGGGGCACCTGGGGGCTCCAGCACCCCTATCGGCAGTGACCTCTGTTCAGCCCTGGCAGGGGGGCCTTGGAGCTCAGAATTACTGGGCTCCTGTTTTAAGACAGACCCTCCCACCACCTCACCTCCAGCACCCTCCTCTTTTTTTCGTAGGGAAATGGACTTGTCAGGAACCTGCTTGTAGGATGCGCGCAGAGGAGAGATGTGAGCAGGCGTGAGGTGGGGATGACAGCAACCGCTTAATATGGAAAAGGAGATCCCAGTGACTGCTTGGACAGGGAGGGAAGTAAACAGTCAATCAGAGCCGCCTGGGGGCCAGACTCTGCGTGTGTGTGTGTGTGTGTGTGTGTGTGTGTGTGTGTGTGTGCACACACACAGGTGAGTATACAGGAAGATCTCGAGCAAGCTGACGGGTTTACTGGCCACCCAGCCAGCCAGCCAGGAAAACCTGGTTCCAGTGATGAGCTGCATCCACAGCAGGGACATTTAGGGGGCTTGGGACTCCATCTAGTCTGTTCCCTCCTCTGTGGTGGCCCAGGTGCCTCTAGTGTCCCCAGCCCAGGGACTGCTTCCTTTATCACCCACCATTTGGGAGAAGTCCAGTTTTTCCTGGGTTCTCTGCCAAAATGGTTCAGGGGATCCCCAAGGAATTCTCACACATTTCCCAAATCCACAGCAGTGGCTCTGCCACATGATGCCCAGGTTGACAGCCAGCCTGGGCTCTGCCACAGCTGCCCCCCCCCCAAGGGGTGCATTTTCAGGCCAATTGCTTTTTCCTCCAACCCCCTCCCTTCAAGCTGGCACCAAGGCTTAGTTTCCTTCATTCACAGTTTCTGGCTAAGAGCAGGCTCTGGGGGTTAAGCCTGCTTTCCTTCTGGTGTAAAGAAACACAGCTAAGGCTCCTCATGCTGGAGTCGGCAGGCCCTGGGCCTCTGTGACATTCCCCAGGCCTCGGTGACACGCCCCAGCCAGTTGGCTCCCACCTCAGATAGGGCCCTTCAGTCAGGACTTCACGCTAAGGCCACTCACTTTCCTGAGAGTGCCTTCGCTGTGGCCTGTTCCAGAGTGCAGTGCACCCCGCCCCCACCTCTTCCTCCCACTTCTGCTCATAGAAGGAAAAGTGCCAGAGAGGCCACGGCACCTACAAAGACCGTATGCCCCGGCCAAATTCGCCCATTCCAGCCCAGACATGGTTCAGCTGGACTCTTGCACACAGAAGTCCTGCCAAATTACTCCCCTCTCCTCAGGACAAAGAGCTGCCCCTCCCTACACGATTTGAAGAACGTTTTTCCATTTCTGGCTATTACAGTTGAAAATTATTGGGGCTCAGCTTGGCTGTAGCCCCTTTTCATGAATATGGGATGTCTTAGTTACTCTTCTGTTACTGTGATAAAAGACCATGACCAGGCAACTTAAAACAACTTATAAAAGAATGTGGTTTGCTTGTTTTTTGTTTGTTTGGTTTGTTGTTGTTGTTGTTGTTTGAGACAGGGTTTCTCTATGTAACAGCCCTGGCCATCCTGGAACTCACTCTGTAGACCAGGCTGGCTTCAAACTCACAGAGATCCTCCTGACTCTGCCTCCCAAGTGCTGAGGTGTTGGTGTGTGTATGTGTGTGTGTGTGTGTGTGTGTTTGGGCACACATGCTACCATGAGTGTGGTGGTCAGAGGCCAACTTGCAGGAGTTGGTTCTTTCACTGCACCGCAGGGCTCTAAGCATCGACCTTGCTTTGGTCATAGGGTTTGGTGTGAGCGCCTTGACCTGCAGAGCCATCGTGCCAACATTCTTTCCTTTTTGACACATGATGGTGGTATTTTGACAGTGCAGAAGTGAAGAGCCCAGGCGTCGAGAAGGCTCGGTGGGTGAAGGCCCTTGCTGCCAAGTTTGATGATCTGAATTTGATCTTTAAGACCACACAGTGGAAGGAGAGAACCAACTTCCACAAGCTGGCCTCTGGCTCCTGAGTGTATGTGCATGCACATATAACACAGTAAATGAATGCAATATAGTTTTTAAAAAGAGCTTTTATATTTTAGAGATGTGGATCCTTAATCTCCACAGTCAACTTGACTGGATTTAGATCATCTTGGCTTGTCTATAAGGAAATTTCCAGAGAGCATTAGCTGAGGAGAGAAGCCCCATCCTGAGTGTGGGCGGCATCATCCCATGGGCTGAATAAAAAAAAGGAGAAAGTGAACTGAGCACCAGCCTTCAACCTTCCCTTTATCCCTTACTGACTGTGGTTGTGATGGACCAACGGACGACCGCCTACCATCCCCGCTGTCACGCCTCCTCCACAGCTCCACTGCCACGCCTTCCCGCAGTAATGTGTATAAACCCTTTCTTGAGTTACTCTGGTCACAGCCACAGTAACTAACACAGATGTGTGGTGAAACATTGACAGAAGAAATGGTGAGTTGCTGGGATTTGCTTCAGAATAACAGGAGAGTGTGGCCAGACAGTCGCCGTAGGTGTTGGGCAGTGGCCACTTTGAGGTTCATTAGATTATGTTCTGCATTTTTTTCTGTTTTTTTTTTTTTTTGTTTTTTTTATTCTTTTTTTGGGGGGCAGGTTGGAGACAGGGTCTCACTATGTAGCTTTGGCTGTCCTGGAACTCACAGAGATCTGCCTGCCCTTGCCTTCCGAGTGCTGGGATTAAAGGCGTGTGCCATCATGCCTGGCTCCCCCCACCCCCACCCCCAGTTTTAATTCTGTGTACACTCGTGGGTGTGTGTTTGTGTCAGATCTCCCTGGAGCTGAAGTTACCCACAGTTGTGAGAGGCCCATCTCAGGTGCTGGGAACTGAGTCAGGTCCTCTGCAAGAACAGGACCCGCTTTTTTAAAATTTTTATTTATTCATTTATTTATCCATTTATTTATTTATTTATCCACTTATTTATCCACTTATTTATTTATTTATTTATTTATTTATTTATTTATTTATTTATTTATTTATTTATTTATTTATTTATTTCGAGACAGGATTTCTCTGTGTAGCTTTGGCGCCTGTCCTGGAACTCACTCTGTAGACCAGGCTGGCCTCGAACTCACAGAGATCCACCTGGCTCTACCTCCCGAGTGCTGGGATTAAAGGCATGCGCCACCACCACTGGGCCCCAGGGCCTGCTTTTAAGCACAAAATCCATTTCTGGTTTTGAAATTCTCCATTAAAAAAGTTATGAAAACCTTAAGCCTGGTCTGTCAAGATGGATCAGTGGGTCCAGCCTGGTGTGTAGTCGGTCATCGATGACATTTCTGGATCCATCTGGGGCCTACAGGGGAAGGGAAGCGGAGAGCAAAGAGCTGAGGTCCTCTGGGAGGCAGGCGGTGAGGGGTCCTCCGGCTGGCTGAGCAGCTGCCAGGTCTGGTTACTGTCCCCCGCTTTGTGGTCTGACATCTTCATTTCAACCTGTGATCTAGTTCCACCTGCCGGGTCCCATTAGCAGGTGACAAGTGTTCTTCAGGCTGCGGGAGCAGGAGGGAGAAGAGGATGCTCTCCTGGGTCCCTTAGCTGCAGTGCGGACGGGCACTTCCGGCGTTAGGCTTCCGCTGTTACTGTTTGGTCCCTGTCCGCCCTCTCTGTGTGTGTTCCTCTCCCTCACTGGAGGACTCCCCTAGGTGCGTTAGAGAGAGGAGCTAGAAGGAAGGGCTGTTGAAGGAAGAACAGCATCCACGGGGGGCGGGGGGGGGGGGATTATTTCCAGGTTTTTATGTCCTGGGGAAAGCAATTGGATGAAGACAATAAGAAAGAAAGAACAGGGCCTGGAAGGGTGGCTCAGTGTTTAGGAGTGCTGACTGCTCTTCCAGCGCTCCTGAGTTCAATTCCCAGCACCTGCATGGCAGCTCATAACTGTCTATAACTGTAGGTCCCATGGGATCCAATGCCTTCTTCTGGTATGCAGATGTACATGCATAAGCATATACAAAGCACCCATATACATAAATAAATCTTTAGCTGGGCACTACCACCTTTAATCTCAGTGCTAGGAAGGCAAAGGCAGGTGGATCTGTGAGTTCAAGGCCAGCCTGGTCTACAGAATGAGTTCCAGAACAGCCAGTGCTACACAGAGAACTCCCTGGGTTTGGGAGAGGGTATACTTCCAAGGGGAAGATGTGAGCTGAAGGCAGGAGGAAGGTTAGCCACCCAACAGCTCCATACACAAATGAGTGGAACTTTTATGGGTCATTTGCATTATGCATAGGCTTTCTTTCACATTTGCATATATTTGCATGTACTGGCTTTCTGAAGCATGCTCTATCTGTTCTGTTGGCCTTGGTGGTCATGGCTGCAGGGACTGGGGTATGGGCTGGGAGTTGGTTCTGGTTTTCCTCTTTGCACACTAATTCCTTTTATACACTAATTTTGCTGCCTGGTGTAAGGCCTTTCAGACCTCACTCTCCCTGGCTGTGTAAGTTAGAGTCCCTTCCCTGAGGAGCAGGGCTGCTGCGAGGGACTCCCTTCTCCGAGGGTTCTAAGGCCTTTAGGGGCCTGCCCTGTCCTCTGCTCCTGCCCTAGCTTCTGCCCCAAATTCAATTCTCTCTTCCAGGAAGCCCCTTAGATTATATGAGGACTATCAACAATGAGTTTTTTCTATCAAATACTATAAAACTTGTGTTTAGGACAGGGAATTCAAATCTTTTTATCTCCCTCGCCTTGTAAGATTTTTACGGCAGTGTTTAAACCCCTGATGGAGCGAACTTGGCTTACACATAGGCCCCTAATGTATTCCAGGAATCTGATGGCCTGGAGCAGTGATCCCTTCCCTTTCCTCCTTTATTTCCTGTGGCCAATTCTTTTCAGATTAGCTGATTGGACAATAAAACCCAATGCACATCCTGTCTCTCGGTTCGCTCTTCCAATCACACCCTCTTGATCAAAAGTAAAGTTTGCCTTGTCCAGACATTTAGCTAGGAGGAGTGGCCTTTCTTTGTAACTCAAACTTATTTCTAACACATTGCACTAGATCTGTTCTTACCATACTTGAGCATCCAGCCTGCACTAGACCCAGAGGCCAGGGGGTGGGGGCAGGCTGCTTTAGCTATCTGTACACTGCACAGGTCTTCCAGAACAGGCCTGACAGAACCCCAGTTGAACATCCCCACCTCACTGGATCTCTGGTCTGGATGTGGACCAATCAGCTGCAGCCAGGGAAAGAGGGCAGGATCAGGGATACAGCCCTGCTGACCAAGCAGACCAGAGCATTTAGGTCCCTCCCTCTTCCTGGCCCTCCTCCAGGACAGGCTTTATTAAGGCTGATTCTCCTCTCTCCCACTGTCCCCAGCCCAGGACCCCCCACCCCCGGGGACAGCTGTACCTTCCCTCTCCTGGTCCTATTCACTTACACAGCCACTGAGCAGCCCTATTGTTTGTGGCAGGGTTTCATGAGTCAAGTTGGCCTCAAACTCACTGTATAGTAGATGACTTTGAACGCCTGATCCTCCTGCCTCACCTCCTAAGTGCCGGGATTATAGGATATCCTACCACATCCAATCTATTAGGTTTTGAAACAGGGTCTTGCTATGCAGCCCTGACTGTCTTGGCTCAAGGTCCTCCTACATCTGCCTTCTGGATGCTGTGGTGACAGGCTTGTGCTACTGGCCTGGGTCCAAGCCATCTTTCTGATGGGCTCATGGGGCTCCTATTTCCACTTCAAGATCTTGAGAGCTCTATGCAAAGCCACAGTCGCTTAGAGATTTCACCACCTGCCTTTCTTGGCTTGCCTCCAGGGCCTTCCATCCCTTCCTCCCGTCCTCAAGGCCACAGGACCCCAGGTTTTTGGTCCAATTCCTCAAAAATGCATCCACAGCTTTTCTTCAGGCTCTGTTCCCACTGCTTCCTTGGCTGGGGTCCTTCCAGGCTGATCGGAAATGCTATCTTCCCTCTGGCTGCCTTTGCTGATTCCTCAGGTGGAATTAATTGCCACCTGTGTTCCCATTGTACCTGTAAACACTCCGGAGCCAGCACGGCCACCCATCTATTAAGGCTGTTTTATCTGTCGTGCTTCCCAACTGTGCCTCTTAAGTGCCTGGACAATGGAAACTATCTGATTCATTTAAAACTTTGCCCTGCACACAGTAGGCACATAATACATGCTTGTTAGGTTGAATAGATAATTGCCATTCACATCATGCATGAAGTGCTGGCTTTCTTTTCAAACATTAAAAATTACTATGAAAATATCCCCCGCTGTTTAAAGTCCATAACAATACCTAAGTGGTTGGACGGAGTGAAAGTCCTGCCCACTGGCTCCCCAGCTGGAGCCTGGGCGATGCTGGGAGCTTCACTTTGGTACCAGACTCTTTCTAAGAGGGTCCTAGTCCCCTCCAGCAGCTTCTGCACGTCTTAGGACAGCAGACTCCTAGACATAGCCCACAGGCTGATCCCAGTACCTGGGGTGGGGGTGGAGCAGTAGTGTGCAAACAAGCCTCTGGGCGAGGCCACTTGAGCTCTCCAGACAGACCCAGCTCCATCTGTCCTAGCTCTAGGGCTCGACCAGGGCTTTCACAGAAGCCCCCAGCTCAGCCTGGAGTGGGAGTGTTATCATAGACCCCATGTTATGTCTACATCAGCTCATTTCCGGGTCTCTGTGTTCCTGCTGTCTGCTTCAGTGGTTGGCAGAGGAGCTACCTCTGCCTGGAGTAGAGAGCGGGGCTCTTAGCTGGGACACTGACTTGCTGCGGAAGGCTGACTGGAGCTGTGGCTTCTTTGGTAGAATGCTTGCTTAGCATGCTGGAAGCCCTGGGTTCCCCCAGAACATACAGAAGGTGTGGTGGTGCTGGAGAGGTGGAGCGGGAGGATCAGAAACTTGTTATCCTTGGCTATATAGGGAATTTGAGACCAACATCTCAGGCAGGCTTGATGGTGCACGCCTTTAATCTCAGCATTCAAAAGTCAGAAGCAGGCAGAGCTCTGTGAGTTCAAGGCCAGCCTGGTATACCCTGCAAGTTCCAAGCCAGCCAGTGCCACATAGTGACATTTTGTCTCAAAAAGGGGGGGGAGGCTGGTTCTCTGGTTTTTCAAGCAAAACATATCAGCTGAAATAAAATAGTACTCTTCCTCCATAATTGTGCCTTGAGTTAGTTCATGTTCTGGACAGAGAGACTTTCCTGGGAGACAGCGACTCCTCAGTCAGAAGGAGTGAGGCCCCTAGATGTTATTGAAGACCTTCATTCTGCCTTGCAATCTTTTGTTGTTGTTGTTGTTTTTTTTTTTTTTTTTTTTTTTTTTTTTCAGGTTCTGGGAGATTGAACCAAGCCTTATGCATGCCCGACAAATACTACCACCAAGCTACAGCCATGCAGAGCAAACCACTTCCCATCAGGTGCTTCCTGCTTGTGAATTAAGGCAGGGAAAAACGCTACCTCAGAAACACACTCTCAGGAGAGAATTGTAACAAATGTCTATTAGGCACCTTCTCTGGGCTGGGCGCTTTTCCAGGCTCTGGGAGTACAGCAGCCAAGAAAACTGGCGTAAACAGCCACCCTGTTGGAGTTTACATTCTGCTGGGGGAAATACGCAACACACACACACACACACACACACACACACACACACACACACACACACACGAACTAAAATAAATGGCTACAAGAACCACAGTGAGGACTGAACAGCAGCTCTTAGAGGCACCTGCTGAGAGGGGGGCATTTCCCAAGGTCCTTCATGAGCAGCACACTGCTGGGCACTGAAGGGGCTTCTCACTTTTAGACAAAGAGACCAGACCAACCACAGGGATGAGGTGCCATGGAGGGGGTGTGAGCTGGCTTCAGGTAGGGCAGGGCAGGGGGAAACAGTGGATAAGGGGTTTGGGGAATGTGCTGGTTGGCTTTTGTCAACTAGACACAGACCTAGACATATCTAGGAAGGGGGACCCTCGATGAGAAAATACCTCCATCAGATGGGCATTCTCTGTGGGCATTTTCTTGATTAATAATTGGTGTGGGAGGGGGTAGTGCCACCCTTGGGCAGGTGGTCTTGGGGTGTGTAAGAAAGCAAATGGGGCAAGCCAGGAGGAGCAAGCATTCCTTCACTCCTCCACAGCTTCCGCCTCAGCTCCTGCCTCCGAGTTCCCGCCCTGATTTCACTCGCTGATGGCGTGTGACCTGAGAGTTGTAGGCTAAGATAAACGCTTTCCTCCCAAATCCCTTCCAGTCATGGTCTTTGTCACAGCAACAGAAACCCTGTCTAAAACAGGTGCTTCCTAGAGAAGGTGTCTGTGTTGAGTCCTGAAGGTGGAGAATACCTACAGCTGTGTGGGAGAGAGGCTGAGGGCCTCAGGCCTGGGAAGAGGCAAGACCCACCTCCTTCATCCCATGCCCAGTGTCTAGCCTGAACTCAGCAGACACTGAAGGGTCAGAGGTCTTTCCTGTGTGTGCTGTGGGTGGAACCTAGGGCACTGAGCATGCTGGGCAAGTGCTCTACCAGTGAGCTCTATCCCCACACTGAGTCCCTACTCACTGCACCCTGTTAAAGGCCCCGGGTGCAGACCTTGACCCTTTGTAGCACATGGACTTGGTTTCTCTAAGTCCCCTATCCCCTCCACACTGCCAGGCTTACCTGGCTAAGAGATATTTGTGGCAATAATTAAAAAAAGCAGAGGTTTTTATTCAGACAGCACGCTGCTCCCCTCCCTCCAAAAAAGGTCCAGACAGGCCTTCTTTCTAGAGGTCTTGAGGTCTCTAGTGGGACAATAAGTGGGTCTAGTGGACAATGGACGGGTCTAGTGGACAATGGACGGGTCTAGTGGACAATGGACGGGTCTAGTGGACAATGGACGGGTCTAGTGGACAATGGACGGGTCCAGTGGACAATGAACAGGTCTAGTGGACAATGGACAAGAGAAGAACAGTCTGTGTCCCAGTTTCCTTCCTTGGGGTGCATAGCAAAGCGGGGGTGGGTGGTGAGAGGCTTGTGGGTCAGGGTCTTGCAGGCGGATAGCCACTGTGGGCTCTTCGCCAGCCGGGGGCAACTCATTAGGACCCTAGGCGGGATGGTCAGAGGACCCTGGAGGGAAATGTGTGGGGAAACAGCAGGCTTGTGGGGAGAGGAGGCTGAAGGAGCAGCCCGGCCATTACTTACCCATCCTGATGGCCTTTACATTCCCAGGGGTGACATTTTTGCTGCAATTACTTAAGAAACAAAAGCAAAACAACAAAAGGACCCACATTCATAGTGCTCCCCTCCCACCCCGTCATTTTTCTATTTATTCTCCATAAATGAAAAGGCAAGATGTGTCCCCAAAAGGCTGCAGACAGAATATCACTTTTCCCTAGTGGCATGGGGCTGAGGATGAAAGGAGAGATGCTGTAGATCCTGGGACCCACCTCAGCCTGTCCATCCCCTCCTGGTCTCCAGCCCTCCCTCCCCCCACAACACCTTCCATTTCATGGCACCGCCTCCCAGTTGGGATTCCTGTTTGATTTTCATCTTCCAGGTTCCTTGATCGGCTCCTTCCTTGGCTCTGCTCCTTCACCCTCTTTTTGTGGGGTTGGCGTTGGAACTCAGGGCTTTGTGCGGGCTAGGTTGGCCCTCTATTGCTGAGGCACATCTCTAACCCCTCACTGGTGGATTCTGGACCAGTGCTCTACCACTGAGCCATGCCCAAACCCTCTCTGTAGTCAGGGTTTCCCCTGCTCTTGTAGCGGGAGCGCTACCCTCTCTGCCTTCCTCCTTCCAGCTCTCTCCCTGTTTTGTAGACAGAGACCCAGGGAAGTAAAGGACCTTCTCCAGGCCACAGGGTCATGCACTGGAGTGCTCTGGCCCCAGAGGCCAGCTCCTAATGACACAGGTACTCATATGACATGGCTGCTGCTTATGACCCTGCACAGCAGACCTGTGTCCGCTGTCTTTGCAGTCCCGGTTAGTATCCGCCCAGGAAGCCCCAGGTCTAGCCAGAGCTAGACCGTTGCTCTGCACCCACCTCCCACCTCACCTGGGAACTGTAGGAAGGTGAACCCTGCTCCAACACGGACCTTTCAGGGGTGCCAGGGAGAGTTTAGGTGGGCTGTCTTCTGGGTGGGGGTCAATTCTACTAATATTGTGGGGGTTAGATAACTTCTGCCATCCCCGGGTGTATGTGCAGGACAGTAGTCCAACCGGTGTGCGAGCTGGATGCTCACCCCTCCCAGCTGCAGCCCACCCCTGCCCTCTTCTGTGTCAGAGTCCCCACCCTGAGCTCCCCGGCACCGCCACAGCGGTGGGGCCGCACTCAGGCCTCTGGCTCTGCTGGTATTTGATTATGCCCTGATAAATATAGGCTCAAAGAAATCCGGAAAACATACCCAGGCATTAGTGGGCTGGTCTAGCAACCTCTTTCCAAAGTGAGGCCACCCTGAGTAGCTCTGGCTTGGTGCCAGGCCTGAAGAGGCAGGAGAAGGGCAGGGTTTTTGGGAAGGCCTGGGCCTCTCTCTGTGGTACCCCCAAGCACAGGTGTCCAGGGGGCTCTCAGGGAGTTCTGAGTGAGGACAGCCCCTAGGAGGACAGAGGTCTTGGCCTCTCTGAGGGAAGTACTCAGGACCAGAAAGGACAGCTGTCTCCTAGCACCACACTAGTCGTGACAGGAAGAGTAGGTGGGTCCTTCCCAGTGACGCTGCACAGCTGTCTGTGGAGGTGATGGCTGCAGGTGACATCACTGGGTGAGGGTCCTATGGGTGGCTGTCAGCCTCTTCCCTCACACCCGAGGCCCCAAACCTTCGTGCTGAGGGTGAGGTGTAGTTCCTGCCCCTGCCCAGTTCACTTTGGTGATACCCTTGATCAATAGGAGACAATAGAAGCCAAGTTCCTAGACATTCAAAGCTTGGCCATAGGAAGACTTGCTGCTGCCCCTGGCTTCTGGGCATACTTGGAAGCCATCTACTGTGGCATGAAAGACCCGGAACACCTCCAGAGACCCAGTGAAGAGAGGCCAGGATCGCAGGTCCCAGGCGGGCTAAGCGCCATCAGCACATGCCTGCCAGCATGCAGGCAACCAGTCCGGGAAGGGTGGCCAAACTCCAGGGGACCCCTGGTGTCACGTGGGATTGAGTGGAGCCTGCCTGGGTTTGCAGATTCCCGAGCAGAACTGATGACTGTGGTCATTCTAAGCCACAGAGGACTGGGGGTGGTTTGTTATGTAGCAACAGACGCTTCGCAAAGCCAGACTGTCAGCAAAGCTTGTCAGCTCCACCTTCTAAATATACCCACACTCCCATCACCACCCTCCGCACCCAGCTGCCAGCGCTCGCTGTGAGACTCCAGCAGCCTCCCAGCAGACATCCCCTTCCTCGCCTGACCACTTGCTCCTGTAAAGACTCTAGTCAGATCCTATCCCTCCGCTCAGCCTTTGGCAACCTCCCCTTCACTCAAGCTAGAAGTCAAGGTCAGCTGTGTGACCTTGACCAGGTCCTTCTCGTGGTCAGATACCTCCCAGCCCTCATTCCCTGGTCTTCTTCCAGCCTCTCTTCTGGTGAGGCCTGGCCCAACCAAGCTCACTCCTGCCCAGGGGCCTCTGCACCTACTGCTGGCTGAGCCTGTAACAAGCTCCTGTGCTTCCTCGATTCACCCAAGTCTGCTCAAATCTCCTTGGAAGAACTTCCTGGCTGTTCTCCTCCCCACTCCTTGATCTTAGCCAAAGCTGGAGTGTGACAACTCTTCTCATACTGTATATTTACTCTGTTAATATAGATTTCAGGCTGGGGAGATAGCCCAGCTAGTCAAATAAGATAGTGAGATAGCGCATGCTTGCTGCAACAACCATGAAGAATCCACAGAGTCCAGGCTGTGTTATAATCCCAGTTCTGACATAAAAACAAAAAACAAAAACAAAAAACAAAACAAACAAACAAAAAACCAGGGAAGCAGAGACAGGCAGATCTCCGGGGCTTGCTAGCCAGTCATCTTAGCCTATCCGATGAGCTCCAGGCCAGCAGGGACCCCGTCTTAAAAGGGGGTATGTGTGGAGAAATCACTCAGCTGTTTAGAGCACTTGCTGCTCTTCTAGAGGACCTGGGTTTGTTTCTCAGCACCCACAAGGTAGCTCACAACCCCACCATCTATAACTCTAGTTCCAGGGGATCTGACACCCTCCCTGGTCTCTGCAGGCGTTTGAACTCATGTGGTATACATACACATATGCAGGCAAAACATTCATGTGCATAAACTAGAAATAATTTTTTTCAAAAGTGGATGGAGGACTGAAAGATGTTTAGTGGTTAAAGATACTCGCTGCCCTTGCAGAGCACTCAGGTCCAGTTCCCAGCACCTACTTCAGGTAGCTCACAAACATCTGTAACTCCAGCTCTAGGAGATCCATTGCCCTCTTCTGGCTTCCTGTGGCATCTGCATCTCCACACACATGTGCACATGCACATAGACACATAAGTCAAAATAAACATTTTTAGATGTGGTTTCTGTGAAATGAATGACAGACACCTCTGATTGTCCTCTGGTCTTTACACACACACACACACATCATCTGGCCTGCCATGGGTGCTGAGCTTATGGCAGATGGGATGGAGGCAGGCATGGGGGCTGGTCAGGGCTGTCCTGCAGATTATAATTCACACTGAGGTAGGTCTTGGGTTGGGGTCACAGAATAAAGAGAGAACATGTGGCAGGCTCGGTGGGGCTCAGACTGCACTGCCTGCAGCCCCCAGGCTCCTCAGCACCTGCTGTCTCCTCCGGACACACCTGTCATGGTCCCTTGTACCTAGAGAGGCTCTTACCTCAGTGTCTTCCCACCACATCTTCCATGCAGATTCCTTACACTTGGGCACCTAAGCTTGCCAAGTCCCCTTAGAAGCTGTGAGGGCATGGTGGGGGGTAGAGTGTGGCTGGGGCAGGGACGCCACACCAGGGAACATGGCTTGAGTTCTCCTTGGCAGCAAGGTCTGGTCCTAGGCTTCTCTACTTGGATCCCAGAGCCCCACCCCTACCCCAGTACGGAGTTTATCCTGAATTCTGAGGCCTCTTGCATTTGGCCACCCCATGGGCAGTTCTTCTATTTATTTTGAGACAGGGTCTCACTATGTAGCCCTGGCTGGCTTCCGACTCTGAGATCTACCTGCCTCTGTTGGTATTAAAGGCACGTGCCGCCATGCCCAGCTCTATTTATGTATCCTAGGCAAGGGATGATACTGGACCCTGACCCTCCTGCTTCCATGCCTGAGTGCTGGGGTGGCAGGCTGCACCATCACGCCTGGTTCATGCAGTGCTGGGGATGGAACCCAGGGCTTTGTGCCTCTGGGCAAGCACTCTACCTCTTGAGCCACATCCCAAGCCCCCAACAACACTTTAAAATGCGTCCCCTGACTCTGAAGCCTCAAGCCTTTCTCCCCACGAAGCCTTAGCCACTGGTTTCCCTGCTGGGAGCTGGCCCAGCTTCCACCCGCTTTGATTTGGGCTTCAGAAGGCAGGTTGTGGATGCTGCCTATGTCTGCTGGCCACTAAAGGTAAACCTTGGCCCTGAGTCTCCAAAAATAAATTTCAGTTAGTTCCAGAACACAGTTTCTTCTCTTTGTCTGTTTGCTGGAGGCTTGGACATCGAAGCCTCACAAATGAACCTGAGGCAGACGTGTTGAGAGTATCGCTGGGTCCCAAGTATGCTCCCCATCAGATCTAAGGTAGCAAGGTTTAAGGAGGAGCTGTTATTTTAGTTACCTTGAAGGTGGAGATGTTGGGGGTTGACTAGGAAGGAGCATCAGTAGCTAGGCAGAGCTGGGTCATACAGATGTGAACATCCGGAGTAATGTGCCTGGGCAATCAGCTCCTTCCTCAGAAGCCAGCCCTTTGTGGCTCTCAGGTTTGTTCCCCGCAGAAGAAAGGAAGCAGGCTTTGCTCAGGGTCCACAGGCTGAGGGCTCCCATCTCCCCAGGGATGAGTCACAAGACAGTCAACCAGCAGTGGTCCACAGAAGCTGGAGGTGGCAGGATGGAGTCAGGGACTTGTGTCCAGAGAGTAACAGCTGAGTCACCAAGCTGCAAGCCCTGCCTGGCCTGTCAGCTCAGCGCAAACACAGACCTCAGGCCCTGTCCCACTAACTCAAGACTCCAAGAACCAGCAAGCAGAGTACTGGCCTCCGCACTCCTGTGAGACACAGGGATGATGCCAGACTCCAGCAGAAACTGCCTTATCCCTTGGCTCTCCGAGAGGGAAACAGACACTGGCATCGGGAGCTATCAGAGCAGTCCCAGGGGACAGGGTGAAGTGTCAGAAACAGACAGGGGACAACAAACCTCTAGACGGGTGCTTGGGGGACAATAGAGTGGGTAAGAGCACCTGTTCTGTACGCATGAGGGCCTGAGTTTGAATTCAGAACTCACATTAAAGCTGGGCATGGCTGTGCCTGGAACTCCAGAAGTGAGGCGGGGACAGATGAATCCCCAGAGCTTGCTGGGCTGGGCAGTTAGCACAGCCCATGTGATGAGATTCCAGTTTCAGGTGACTGTCTCTAATTTGAGGGTTAAACAATGGCCGGAGCTTACATGGCTCTGCTGTGTCCACTCCTCATTTTCTATTACTGTGGCCCGTCTCCATCTGCCCATCCTCACACGGAGAGGGCAGGTTGGCTCGGCTGCCATGGAGCCCTCTCCCTGGTTACAGGGAAGGAATGAGGGTCAACAGGCTGTGTGTCCTGGGTCATTATGTTGAACAAGCTGGCAAAAGCTATCAGAAGATCTATCGTTTAATGGGAGATTAAAAACCAGCGAGAGGAGCCAGGTTCTGACCTGGAGTCTCAGTTCTTAATTTAATTTCTTTTGCTACTCAAATCAGAACATTAAAAAAATATTAGAAGTAGCCATATTTGCTCAAGGGTTTTTTTTAATCATTAATTGATTTGGCCAAAGTCTTTCCATAAGCCACATCTTCAGGAACAGGCTTCTCATTTTAAGCCTCGTGCACGCTCATAGGGAGATGCCAGGCCTCCGGGGGCAGGAGCCTCCTAGGGGGCTCCTGGTTCCCACAGGCCAGTGAATTCTGTCATTCCAAAATCAGAGAGGGGACTCTCCCAGCTCTGCATCTGATGGGTCAGAGCCAGGGTGTCCAGTAGCCTCGGGCTTGCACCCCACAGTGGTCAGCTTGGGTCTCCCCCCCCCAGTCCCTGTAGCTCACAGAGGTCCCCTGCAGGCACATGCACATGTCTGCAGTGCTGGCCTTGTGTCTTCACTTTCACAGTCCAGAGTTGCTCTCCTCCAGCTC